>JAYMTN010002045.1:0-11675 GCA_036897425.1 Erodium trifolium | reverse complement strand
GTATGGAGGAGAGAGAAAGCCAAAAAAGGCCTCCTACCATGAGCTCCTACCACAAACTTGTGGCATACCATTGTGGATGCTCTAAAGGGTTACAAATTCCATATTTTACTAGCCGAATTACATATATCGAGTCAGACTTCTTTTTTCCTAATCCACGTGAGTATGAAGGGATAGGGTACTCAAAATATGAAAGAAAGAAAAAAATTAAATTCAATAATTATTTTAGGTTTATTTTCCTCTGAATATTTTTTTTTGGTGATAGCAATTAGCAAGAATATTGGTTCTTTTACCCTCTAGGTACAATATACTGAGTCTTTGTACACAGCACAGACCAGAAAAGGCAACGACCAGAAAGGGACTGCCCAATTGTCTTACTATAATAATATGGTGGATAAGGTGGAGGGTTATGTTTCATAAGCTGCAATGTTACTTCCTATATCAATTAATTATGAAATCCCTAAATACCTAATAATGAAATCTGAACTTAAAAACTAGGACCAGACAATCTATAACAAACTGTACACATTATTTAAGCATGATGAAAAAGTCCCACCAATAATTTGCCCGACCATACAGCAGTATTGTTTATTAAGATTCTAAACCAATGATCATCATCCATTAGAGCTGCTCTTAGGAGTCCACATATATCGGATAATTATAAGATCAATCGAGATATACATCTTGTACCCATAGGCCATACCTACTAAGTTAATTTGTAGGTCATGTGGATATTTACTCAAAAACCCATGACACAGCTCAAACATGTCTTTGTATATTTGAACCTAAATTCAACCCATATTGAAAAAAAAACAGGATTTATTGACATCTTAAGACTGAAACTATATTATTCATATGGCATAGATTGCTTAGGAATCAAGTTCATATAGAAGACTTCACTATGAGACACAAGTGTGATGCATAGTAATATATTTCCACTAAAAAATTCTTAAATTTATTGGAATTCAATATATAATAAGTGAGAGAAGACCGGACCTGGAGGACAAACAGAAGTAGCCAACCCTTGAACTCGAAGCTTCAACAATCAACAGTACCAAACTCTTTGTCAGCCTTGTCTTTTAAGCAAATACTCAGACCAAAGTGCTCATTCAATCATTTTCTCTCTTTTGGAACTTCTTCTAGCATTTTGAGTTTCTCTGACAATCATATGGGTTCATTCCATTCTCCCACTAGAATGCAAAGCTCCGTGTTGCTGGAAACATCATGTGGATATTTACTTCAAGAACTGCAGGCAAGAGCTTGCTCAATCATGTAAAGTTTTAAACATATACTGTCTTGAACAGTTTCTCAAATTTTTTTGTTTTTTTTTTCCTCTCGTAAAACAGATGATATGGGATGAAGTTGGAGAAGATCAATTTGCAAGAGAGAAGGTCTTACTGGACTTAGAACAGGAGTGTCTAGAGGTTTACAGGAGAAAAGTTGACAGTGCCAACCATTCAAGAGCTCGCTTGCATCAGGACTTGGCGGATTCTGAGGCTGAATTCACTCATCTTCTTTTGTCCCTTGGTGAAAGATCACTCCCAGGCCGGGTACAAAAATTTACTAGAAGCATTAATAAGCGTGCCTGTAATGTAAATTGAGAGTGAAAACCTTGAACAGTTGATTCTCAGCAATTTCATTTACCTGTAAATGTGCTGACTTTGTGTATCTCTGAACAGCCAGAGAAAATGTCAGGAACACTTAAGGAACAGCTAGACTCAATCACCCCAGCTTTGAAAGAGATGAGGCTGAGGAAAGAAGAAAGAGTGAGCAAGTTCAGAGCTGTGCAAGGGCAAATCCAGAAAATTTCTGCAGAAATAGCAGGCCAATGTGAACACGATGACTCAGTATCAAATGTTATCATAAATGAGAATGATCTTTCGCTGAAGAAACTCGAGGAGTACCAATCTGAGCTACGAAGCCTCCATAATGAGAAGGTAAACACAACCTAATCCAGGAGTTTCTTTGCAGACAGCAAAACTTCATCAACTAAGAGGTTTACATTTTTTTTTATATATGAAGAATGACAGGCTCCAGAGAGTGGAAAATTATATCAAAGCAATTCACAATGTGTCTGCAATATTAGGAATGGATTCCTCCATGATCATCACAAAGGTTCATCCAAGCCTGAATGAACTGTATGGCATATCAAAAAACATAAGCGATGCTATTCTGGGCAAACTCAACGATACCTTGGAGTCTCTTGAAGAAGAAAAACAAAAGCGACTTAAGAAGGTGAGACTTGTATACTCTGCTAGCTTCCATATAGAAGATCTCTCCCAGTAATTTGACATAATGAAGTAATAAGTAACCTGAAACATAAATATTATATCAAGCCAAACACGTGATATAAGGCTATAAAGACACACATGATCATTTACTTAATGTTCAGCTGGTGACGCTTGACCATTTTGTTTCCCTTTGAGTTTCAAGATCCAGTTAGCTTATTATATATAGGGTCAGCATGATAAAGAGCATTAATCTATTGGGATATTTGCAGCTTCACAATCTTGGGAAAGCATTGACAAACTTGTGGAACCTTATGGATACAACCTATGAAGACCGTCAAATGTTTTCACATGTTACCGATTTTGTATCAGTTTCATCAGCAGGATCATACCCTGGAAGTCTTGCCTTAAATATAGTCCAGCAGGTTAGCATTTATAACAGATGACACATAAATAGTATCATAACTACTCAGAAATAACTTTACGTTTTTGTTTCAAGGCTGAGGCTGAAGTCAAGAGATTGGATCAATTAAAAGACAGCAAGATGAAAGAACTTTTTCTCATGAAACAAACTGAACTGGAGGATATATGCAATAGATCACACATGAAGAATCCTTCACAATCAAATATGGATGACATTATCAATCTCATAGACTCTGGTGAGACTGACTAACTTTGACTTAGTATATTAGTTTTTAGAATGTGGCATTGTCTAAACTAAAGTGCGGCTGAACTCATACAAAAGGGGAGATTGATCATGCTGATCTCCTCAAAAGTATGGATGAACAGATAGCAAGAGCTAAAGAAGAAGCGTCTAGTAGGAAAATTATAATGGAGAAGATGGAAAAGTGGATCTTAGCATGTCATGAGGAACGCTGGTTGGAAGAATACAGCATGGTGAGTTTCATGTATTGCTCTTTTTAACACAGTTAGTTCACCCTAACCTTTCCCTTGTTCATTTCATTCTCCTGTTTCACAAATGTTCAGGATGAAAAGCGATATTCAGTCAGCAGAGGTGCTCACAAAAACCTGAAACGGGCAGAGCGAGCTAGAGTAACAGTGAATAAAATTCCAGGTAAAGATTGTTACAATATTTAAACCCAGCATGACTTAGAAAGTTACTCGAAGACTTGGTTGCACAGAGTTAAATATGATAAATGCATATTTCTTAGAATTTGCATCAGGGTATGGCAACTATCTTCTTGCAGACAGAGTCAAATATCTAGAGCTAGTAGTTTATTACAGAAAGCGTTAACATTATAAGGCAGAATTTCAAGCTAAGAATGCTGATTGATGATGTGGGTGCAAGCATATAGGTGGATTGACTGCATATTGTGTGCACTAACATGTGCATTCTTTTCTCACTAACATTCCGATGATGCATTCATTCAATTTATCTATGTGCCCATTGATTTAACACGATGGTTTCTGTGCAGCTCTGATGGATACGCTAATGGCAAAGACTAAGTGTTGGGAAGATGAAAGAAAAAAAGTTTTTTTATATGATGAGGTAAGTGGTTGACCACAATAAACCACCCAAAGGAAAAGTCTCGAGGTTGTATATTGACCAAATCGTATAATCTTCTAGCACAATCAGAAAAAAGAAAAAGAAAAAAAACTAGTAGCTAACTGGTGTACAAGTAGTTCCAAAACTACATAAAACAGCTAGGACGGCTTTGACAAAGATGTTCTTGAATAGTGTGTAAATAGCTAAATATATAGGAAACCCGGGTTTTTAAATCATTCCTTCTCATAGATTAAGTAACAGAAAGAAGACAGTTCTTAGACGGCTTGTGCTTATTTCATATCCAGTTTAATTGTCCGGCTAATGTAATAAGTCAGTATATCATCTGTGTATTTCTACATAAACAAACTTCTTTGATTATTTCCTGTGATAAGCAGATTCCTTACAAGAACTAACATCTGGTATCTAGGTACCTCTCGTCGCAATGCTAGAAGAATATAACTTGTCAAGGCAAGAAAGGGAGGAGGAGAAGCAAAGACAAAAGGTTAGTACAGCTTGACAATACGAAGACTAAGTATCTGAACAATCATTTTGAATCATGCAAATATTAGCACATTGCATACAGTATAAAACAGAACTGAGTCCACATCGAGCAAAGACCTATACACTATACACTACACAGCAATACTTACCTAATATAAGATGATGTGGGTTCTCTGGCACAGGAAAAGAAGAAGGTACAAGGCCAAGTAGAGATCCAGGAAGAAATTTTGTTTGAAACCAGACCAGGCACCAGCAGTAGGCGTCTCTCAAACAGAAGCCTGAATGGAAGTTTAAACAATGCTGCCCCATCAAGTAGAAGGCATTCTCTGGGCAATGAACAATTAGGATCAAACAACATTAATTCAGAAAGTCAAGGGATATCCTTTATGAAGGAAGGAAAGAAGACACAGGGACGGAAGATATATGTTCGAAGTGGTCTTGCTTCTCATCTTAGAGTTGGAACAGCTTCCGTGATGTCAACATATTCGAGCCCTATAACTCCTTGAATGTGTGTAAAATGAAAGGATATACTGATCAATTTGGCTGTTTTAAACATGTTTATAGAAAGTTGTTATTGGTAAAACATAGGAGAAGCATAAAATCAGCTTTTATGCTTGTTTAAGAAACTTCTTAATTATGTCTTGCCCTTGTACCACAACCCTGTTTAGAAGCTAAAGGAAATCATGACGTGGGATCATCATTTTTGCATCAGAGACTGTGACACATGGGAATGATGCATGTAAAGTTCTGAAATAGTATTGACTATTCTTAATATTCTTGTGTCTCAATACAATGAGAGCATCCCTTTATATGGGGATTAACTCTATACTAAATAGGAAATACTAATACTAAGGAAACCAAACTAAACTAGGAATAGGAAATACTTGTAATTGGAAATAAACTAAACTCTAATAATGCACATCACCCATTTTTGCATTAGTTATAGGAGAGCAAAGGGGAAAACTTAATTATACTGATGGACGTGACACTACAACAGTAGCTATTAATTTGAGGATTTCAGGTTAAAACTTAAAAACGTGGCAATAAGCATTTCACTTTTCCCGTATTATAAGTTAGAACCAGGTTATGTCAACCTTCAATCACACTATAATATAACCCACCTGTGTAATGCAATGATAAGTTGAGCATCAATGATCACTATTCTTTCCTTTCCATTCAAAAACTTATAAGAGGGAAGGAAAATTGTTTCTAGAAATGGGTTTCTCTTTACAAGTTTGGAATAGCCAGAAATGAAAAGGGCACATATTCTGATAAAATGTAGGACCTTTTGTACATTAGATACCCAGAGTGCATGTACAGTAGTACATAATGCATTGTACAATAAAACTGATAAACTATTTAGTTCTTGGCATACTCCAATAACCCATGGGTCAAGTTTATTTTGAAGTATGTCATAAGGTAGAGTAAAAAATACCTTTGATTTCTCTCGCCTCTTAAATATTCATGAATGGCATTTCTGAATGTAGTGCATCAAGTGATAATGTGAATATCTTGAATACAATTGTTGTTTGACATTGGGGTTCTTGGATAACCAATCAGATGTATCTTCACATTCGACCACATCCTTTTTATCCAATGATCCCAACCAGACATGAACAAGTATCCATTGTTCAGAGCGCTTTTGATGAACTTTGTGAACATAAACTCGATTAGCTTCATTATCCTGTAACAACAACGAATTAAGATGGAACATGAGAACTGAACCTGACAACGCATTGGCAGCATTGTAATTAGACTGAGAACCCACAAAGGAAACAACAAGACATGATTCAACTTTCCATTTGTTGATGGACACAATCAACCTTGGCTTTCTATATACAAGTCACAATTTTGATGCTGGTATTTTCATAATATCCATAATTTTCCATGCAATTATTCGCTATCACCCTCCTATTTTGACAAATTTCCAGGTAAGCCTGACCAATAGGGAGATCAAGCATCCACTATTCAAACCTCGTATCTAACTTCTTTTAATCGTTTGAGAAGCCCATTGGAAGGAAAACATGATGAATCAGAGTAAAATGGATAAAACCATCAGATGATAACTTACCAGGATGCAATAATGACAGCTTCCTCTAGTATCAACTTCGCAAAAAAGGCCTGCACTAATGTCATAGATTTGTCCCTCTGACGCACATAAACCTAAAGAGTTTAATGTAACAAACATCATCATGAATTGATGCTATCAGATTTTTTAAAATCCAATCAACATCTAATTTG
This sequence comes from Erodium trifolium, assembly GCA_036897425.1. Taxonomy (NCBI): domain Eukaryota; kingdom Viridiplantae; phylum Streptophyta; class Magnoliopsida; order Geraniales; family Geraniaceae; genus Erodium; species Erodium trifolium. The sequence goes on along the minus strand of JAYMTN010002045.1, from coordinate 5,201 downwards.
GAAATTAAAATTTAAAATACAGAAAAAAAAAGGATTATGGTCTTGAAAATTATGTTGACGTCATACAATATGAATGAATATCCTGGTTCTAAGTTTAATAACAAAAATCGCACACTCAATGATTGATCAAAAACCTCCATAAGTTCGTAAAAATGGTCAACTAACTAGCAATTAAAGGAAAATTACCATTAAACCTGTACAAGATAACCTGCAATCTGGCAACTTAGGAATGTCATGGGGAAGTTCCTCGTGTTCTCTTGATTTTGCACACACTGCAATCCCTGTATTAATTACATGACATCAAAGTAATGATCCATGAATCAACACTGGATGTTGGTACACATGACACATTAGAGAAATCAAACTTATCTCATAAATAATAAATTTCCCAACAAAAATTAGTTTCAGTCTAAATTTACTAATCAAAGCAAATGTACAAATTCAGATTTAATTTATTTTTCGTTGGTTCATGAAACATAACAATAAGATTTGTAATTGAGGATACAGTACAAATCAAGCTGAAGCTGAGATGCACAGTAACAGGAAGACATTCAGAGTACACACTAAGTGTCGATATTGATCTGTTCAGGCGCGTCCGGTGCGGCTTTGCGGAAGAACTGGTCGATTCGGCCAGTACGCGGAGGAGCCGGTTTATTGGCATCCCGGGACCGGTTCCGCTGGGGAGCCGGAGGATCCAGAGTCTGAGACGGCACAGGAAGCGAGTCAAGGAGGAAATCGCTGGTCGGCCGGTGCCTCTTGACGGCGGTTATCATGTGCTCGAGCTTGACGGTCTTCCGCTTCTTCTCGGTCGCGGCTTCTGCAGATCTCTCGGCGAGGAATCTGAGGAACAGCTCGGCGGAGCACGACACCAGAAAGAGGGCTTCTGAATTGACCTTGTTGATGTCCTTGTCGAGCTTCATGATTTTCTTAACTCGGCTGTTCGGGAACTGGGGCTGGATTGCGTCTGGGCTCTCTTCTTCCGCCATTGTTGCTCTGACAACTACGGCTGGTGGAGGGACTGACAAAATGAAGTACGATTATAGGGTTTTAAATGGCGGGAAATTAACTAGTATGTTATATATTTACATGGTGGGTTTATCATAATACGTTTTAATTTTGTTGTGCTTTTTCTATATGGGTATGTACAAAGCTATATTAAATAGATCAAAAACTAATTGGTAGTGATCTTTTTTTCTTACATATATATTTTGTAGAAGGTTGAATTTCGTGTACTTATATGTAGGGGTGGGTAAAAAAATTTGAAACCGGTTAATTGACCCGGAATCGGAATTTTCGGTGAAGTTAGCGGTGGTGAAAGTGTCAAACCGGTCGCTTAATGGTTGTTATCGGTTTTTCAAACGTCAAACCGGTAAAAAACCACCCAATCAACATTGTACATGTAGCATCATGTTAGCCATAGGATACACACGACATGGATCACCATATTTGCTGCGATCTGACCGTTTATTCCTTACTTTGATTAATTCTTCTAGTTGCTCCACGCGACGTTTTAGATTTGATTTTAAACACTATGATTTTCTTAATTTCAACAATGATAATTTGAATCTGTCCATTTTTTCATAGATACATTTTTGGGGAAAATGGAGAAGGTGAAGTAAAGTGAAGACAATACCTTATCCCAAAAAAAAGTGAAGACAAGATGTAATGAATTTACTCTTGAGGAACTTGTAATAGAATTATATTTGCTGAACTTGTAATGGATTTTCTCTACAACAAAAGTTTGTTATTTGTATGCGTTTGTATGTATGATTTCTTACAGTTTTTATTTGTAAATTTAGATTATTGAGTATGTTTTGGACCATATATTAGAGCCCAAATATGAGGCCCAGTAATTTAGCTGTTTTACAGCTTCTCCAACTTCCAACCTTTGGAGTTGTGGGATAATAAAACCTCGTCGATCAAAATAAAAAGAATTGATTGGTTTCATGGTGAACTTTTGATTTTTGTTCCGGGATTGGTTCCAAAATCTAACAAACCGGTAATACGGGATTGGGTTCATGAAAGAGGCAATCGGTTGGTTAACCAACCGATGGCCACCCCTGCTTATATGTTTCATTTATCGTGGGACAAAAGCAGTTATTTTAATTTGAGGTTGATAGTGAAGTTATCGAAAAAATGGGGAGAATTTTTGAAATATGGTGGGGCACATGTTGTCGTGCGATCGAGCCGACGACTAGTCGTTGGGTTCACGTCGCTGCTGCATGTCGTTGTAGGATCTTGCAGCGAGTGACGCAACTGCGATGCCCTGCAACGCCTCATACAACAAGCTATTGTGGTAGGGGTCGTGGTTCTGCATGTGGCGAGGGCGTTGCAGCAACACTGACACATCCCACTACAAGTGCTCTTATAGTTTTTTATCTTGGCGATGACCACAAATTTTAATACCGAGATTGTTTCAATTATAGGTATAAGATCAAGAAGTTGGAATAGTAGTTTAAGAAATATCGACGCTCATACCCTATTTTTTCTGTTTATGTGATTTCTGTATGCAGTTATAAAATCGTAGTCTCTTTCGCTAAAGAAAATAAAGATTTCAAGTAGAAAATGTATATAATTAAAAAGGCTAAATTAAAACAAAAAATACATTGAAGTGAAGGGATGATTTTGAAGGCACGTGGTTCGGCCCATAGAAACAAGTCCAAAACGGGCTATCTGAGTAAATGGGCCTAGGAGCTCTAACCGTCGGCCCTCACAACGTGTCGTAAACCAAGAGCCTAGAAGAAGAAAATCTGAAAATAGTTTAGTTTCAGAGTATTAAAGGACCTTCCGTAGCCGCCACGGTCTCGAGTCTCTCTGTAGTCCAAACCAAGCTCCTTCCTCTCCGCCAAACCTCCCTTAAACCCTAACATTCAAGTTCGATCTCTCTCGCTCTATCTGCAACTCCTCCAGTCATGGATTTCACTCAGGAAGATTTCGAACGACTCTTGATGGTCGAGCACACTCGCAAAGCGGCCGAAACTACCTACGCCCAAAACCCTCTTGACGCCGATGTACGATCCATCTCTCTCCCACTCTGATACGGCTCACGATCGATTCTGTATCTTCCTCAAATTTTCCTCACTTTTGCTTCTCCTGACTTTTTGAATTCGTGCAGAACCTGACCAAATGGGGAACGGCCTTGGTTGAACTGTCTCAGTTTCAAAATCTGGGGGAGTCGAAGGCAATGATCGATGGTACGGTGTCAAATAAGCTATTTTCGAATTTACGGTGATGCAAATCTATTTGTTCTGTGTTGTTTTTCCTGTTCTGAAATTCTGGGATGAAACATGATCATGTAGATGCCATCTCGAAGCTGGAGGAGGCATTGAGTCTTGATCCCACCAAGGACGACACCCTGTGGGCTCTAGGAAATGCTTACACTTCCCATGCGTTTTTAACTCCTGACGCCAATGAGGCTAAACCTGATTTTGATAGAGCAGCCGAGTGTTTTCAAAAGGCAGCAGAAAAAGTAATTTGCTCGTATTTTGTTCTCAAAATGACTGTTTAAGTATGCATATATTGCAAATTGTTGGGGGTTTAGGCAATTTAATTTTGTATGTGATATGTTGTTGTAGGATCCTGCTAATGAGCTCTATCAGAAGTCATTGGAAGTCTCAGTTAAGGTATTTACCTTGTTTCTTATTCTTATGTAAGTTTGCCCGTATGTGTGTAATTTCAATATGCTATTGGAGGAATTCTGGAGATGTCGGAGTGTTCTTGTCATGGTGTTTAGTTTTGTTTGTGTTCCTTGGAACTGATTGTGCAAAATGCTCTTGAATATTGGGTGTTCAAGAACTAAGATCAGAAATGGAGCTTGGAATTTGGAACACCCTCCTGCTATTAGGCTGTTGTGTGGATGTGTCAAAATGTCTCATTTCCATTTTTAATTAGTCTTAAATTACATTACCTGTGGTGTTCCTCCATAAGTTAGTGAGTAGCGAGAGTCAAGAGACATGAGAGCTCCTGATGGTAACTGATGGAACCAATTTTTTTTGCAAATAGTCAAATGTGGCCGTTATTTTGAAACAGAGGGGAAAAATCATTACTGTACTTGGATTGCGTGATTGCTGGGAGTATGTGAATAATAAATCTGGCCCACCCAAGCTTGTCTAACCAAGTCTTGTGGGTAAGGTTTGAACATCCACAAGTTCTGTTGTTGCATGATCTCGACTTCTTTTTTATGTGAGCACTTCTATATTTTAGATTTAACATATCCACAAGTGGATATGTAAAAGACGCAATACTAGCGGAGTTAAAGTTGGAGTTGGATGGGGTGCTCCTTCACCTTTTCCTTTACAGGATCAATTGGGTCAGGTGGATGATAGGTTTTGTCAGTGCCTAACCATACCTCATTGTCTGGCTTGACAAGGCTCATCTAGGTGTGTTATAGTGTGATGATAGTGTTTTATGTGGAAGTTGTTTATTTTGTTTCCTTTGCTATGACAGTCCAAAGCTTCCCCAGTTCATCTTGGGCTGATTAGATTGTGCTGTTAGTCGTGTCATCTCTGAGGCTTTTAAAGTATCCATCATATGCTTGTTTGTATTACTATGTAATAGTGCCATTTGTATGTGTCGTGTATTATCAGTCACCGGAGTTACATTCAGAGATTCACAAGCATGGGCTCGGTCAACAGGCTATGACCATGGGAGGTGGTGGTGGTGGTGATAGATCTTCATCAATTCCTAATGCAAAGGTGGGATTTCTCTATCACATTATTAATATGTAGTGAAACACGTCATACCGGATGAACATGCCTTTGTTAACTTGTCCTTTTTTCCAGCCAGCAAAGATTAAATGTCGAAATTGGTATATTTGTAGATCCAAACCAAATGCAATATCAATAGTTTTTCTTCTATTTTGTTACAATGAAATGATCAGTAGCCACATGTTCATGTCATCTTTCAAACAGTATGGCATTGTTAGGCTTAGGCATGAAAGTTTCCTAAGATCAGATGGAACGATAGGTTTGAAGGTTGATAAATAGATTCTTTTGAGATTGATTGTGGATGCTGAGAAAGAATAGAAATGATGATTTTTTTTTTCATATGGTTTACGTGACACGTGATATTTTTCGTATACACTGTTGTTGAAGAGCTACTTCCTATTTTGGTGTAAAATGCCGTATTAATTCCATTGTTTGAGAGCTATCTGTATTGTATGGGATGTTGGCAAGGTTCTAAAAATCGCTAGGCGCTAGTCG
>JAYMTN010002044.1:0-11679 GCA_036897425.1 Erodium trifolium | reverse complement strand
ATTTACAAAGTCTAACTTTAGGAACTTCAAAGGTTCCTTAATATATCAAGGCCGCACCCTTGATTTTGAAGAGGTAACCCAAATTGGTTGTGCAATTGCTTTGGAGAAAAATTGATGTTGTTCTAATTCTGTTTCTATCTCATATTATGCTTGGAACTCTTCCCTCTCTCCACTGTGTGACAACAAGGATTGTGAAGGAGAGGCTGGGAAAAAAGGAGCAAACTTTTTGGCGAATTTGAATCTAAGAGGGACTAAGGCTGGTTTTCTTTGCAGATTTTTTGCACTGACACTAAATTGATTGTCTATTACTGAGGAAGTTCAAAGTATTCATGTTTTTTCTAAGGCAAACACTTTGAACTGATTTCCCTTTAAAATTGCTGTCTGTATTTACTTTCAGTAACAATCATTTTAGTGGTTACTTCCTGCCATAGATACTCCTCTGTGCCTTTCCTAAGTATGCCCATACATACCAAACTCAAAAAAAGGTTGGGAGAAAACTACTATTATTAGATATGTTGTATGGCATTTTATTTTGTTTGCTTTGCCTGTATCTAAGGGTTGATTCAACTTGAACATAGATAAATAATTGACAATAATGTTGCTCCTTTTTGTTTGTCATTGCATAGGACTCCGGCATATACCAGGTCCCCTCCAGATGTGTCTAATCCTTCTAAACAAGCAGCATCATATGAAGAACCTTGTCAATCATTTGGTGAGGTGAAACAGTTCAACATGCTTTACCAGAAAACCAATGTACCAACCAAGAATGGGACAACTGGGACAACACATATAGCTCAGCTTCATGCTGTTCCTGGTTATACTTGTTTAATTGATGAAAGCACTCCTCTAAGAAAGACTCAAGATGATGGCCCAGCAACTTCTGTAGGAAGTGATACTCATTCTAAAACGCACTGCGCTGTTGAAGGGAAATGTTCTCAGAAATCCATGTCTAGTCTTCCACCAGGTGCTACCAATAAACAAACTCCCCCAGGTAGTGTCAAAATCCAGAGAAAATCCACGCAGAATAAATCCTTTTCGAGTGATGTATTATTTGATGCAAATGATTTTGGTCTTGGGACATACTCTCCTCAAGTGCAACCACCTTCAGGCTTGTCATCAAATGCGGGCAACAGCGACCGAGAATCCAAGGTACCGGTAGCTTCAAACTTTGAGAATGGTACACTTGATGCTACTGATGCAGGTGCTTCTTCACCACCTTACTTTGGAGAGGAAATGGACAAGAATTCAGTTGCTGCAGCATCTGCAGCTGCTGTGAAATTAGCAATAGAGAAGGCTCAAGCAAGGATGAGACTTGCTAAAGAGCTAATGGAAAGGAAGAAGGAAGGCTTTCAAAGTCGTGAGAAACTGAACTTTAAGGATGGCTTGAGAACTCAGAAGAAAAGGGGGGGGAAAATTGCTGTCAGAGCAAACATATTACAAGAGGAGAAGGTTCAAGAGCTATGTGAACAAGTAAATACTACGGTAGAGCTATCTGATTGGATGGGAAAAAAAGATGCTTTGAAGGCAGATCAAGTAACCCTGAGTTCTGGAGACATGAAAGAACTTGCAACTGAAGAAGCTGTAGAAGGAATGCAGACAAAGGGAATCAAGACAGCCCAAGCAGATCATATGCTGGGAGAAATGAAGGAACATGAAGCAGAACAGTATTGTGAACTTGTTAGAGCTGTTAAGCATAGTGCACCGGCATTGGAGGTCAAGCAGACAAACCATGTAAATGAGAGTATCCCATCACCATATGAGAATGAGCAGGAGATAGGAATGGCTAACAGCAGACCTGAGAAACAAGTTGATAACAATATGAAGTGTAAAGTAGATGAAGAGGTTCATGAATGGGAGGATAGAGTGAAAAAGCTAAATACTTGTGAAGGGGAACGAGAGTTGGAAGCGCGTGCGTCAATATTAGAGCTACCACGAGATCAAGAAGCTGAAAAGAAATTAGAAGTTGCACAGGAGCGTGAAGAAACTGAGGATGTTCATGTCTCCCGTGAACAAGATGAATGTGATGAGAAACCGGAGACACCAAAATCAATGGGAGTGCAGGAGGATGTGGAGGCCCTAGAGTTGGAGGAGAACACGAGTATGAGACTTGAAGAAGCTCATGAGAGAGTAGAAAAAGGCAAGAAAAGAGGGGATGATGAAGACCAAGAAGAATGCACCACTGGATCTGAAAACGTTCTTGAGATGGTGACAGACACGAGGAGTTCTGAAGATATTTGTGGGAATGAAGAAAATGGAAAGAAACTTGACGAATCATGTGGAAGTGAAGAAAATGAGATGGAACCAGGGGAACCTAGCAAATGGGAAGAAAATGAGTACCAACAAAAGGATGCAGACAGTGGAGAAAAGACGGAGGAAAGTGGGGATGGAAACCTCAAGCAGGAAATGATTGGTGAGGTATTTAAAAACTTTGATGAGGGGGAAGAAAGTGATGAATATTTTGAGGACAGCAAGTCAGAAGAAAATGAGAGGTTTGAAGGAGAAGAGAATGGTGAGCTTAATAAGACTTATCAGGTAGAAGATAGGACGAGACAAGAAGAGACTTGTGAATGGGCAGACACTGCAGAAATATGGACAGAGATTGATCAGAGGGAAGAAGAGACAGTGGAAGCTGCTCAGGAGGCATTTAAGTATGACAGGAATAATCTTGAGGCAGCTGATGGCATGGGCACACATGAGCATTGGAGTACGACAAAGGAAACCTGTCTTCTGAAAGAAATTGATAAAGATGTGGAAGCAACATCTGAGGCAATTTTGTACAAAGGCGAGAGTACAATGAAGGACACCTCTTCTTTTGAATCCAGGGATAGTGAGAAAGGGTCAGAATCACCAGTTGAAAATGACCTTGATTATAGTGAAATATTTGATACAAATGGTGTGACTAGTGGTGCCCTTGAGCTTGATGAAATGATTGAACAGATGAAAGAGGCAAATGATGCCTTCCCTTCCAATGCAAATGGAGCAGATTTAGGTAAAACTGAGATGAAGTCGGGGAAGAAGCAGAATGACCAATATGCAGAAGAATCTGAAATTGTTTCCAATGTAGAAGAACATTATAATGGACTGGCTCATGAATTGAGAGAAAGCAATAAGAGTATCAAGGAGACTGAACTTTTAATCAGTAACGGGGATAATGGAAACCATTCCAACTCAACTTATGATGAAAGATGGGTTCCTGGTAGGGAAGAGGAAGCAGCTCAGCAACCTAGCACATCTGATAGGAAAGAGAAAACCAGGGAAATAGCTCGAGAGTCAGAGTCAAGTCAAAGTTCAGAAAGATTCACGGAGAATCATTATGAAACCTTGTTAACAGAAGAGAGGGAAACCAAATATACTGAGCAAAAGGAGGTGGGCTCAGAAAGAGAACACATCAAAAAGCTAGATGAAGCAAAAGAGAGGGAAAACAAAAGAGAAAAGGAACGAATAGCTGTTCAAAGAGCAATCCGTGAAGCTCGTGAAAGGGCTTTTACTGAGGCCCGAGAAAGAGCTGCCATGGAGAAGTCAACTGCAGGAGCTCGGCAAAAACCAGTGACTGAGACCCGGGAAAGGCTGGGGAAGGCTTCTGTGGAGGCTAATAATCAGTCATCAGTTGACAAGGAAGCCAAGCTAAAGGCTGAGCGAGCTGCAGTAGAGAGAGCAACGGCTGAGGCCCGGGAACGTGCTTTGGAAAAAGCGAAGTCTGGAAAGGCTGCTTCTGATGCCAGAAACCAAGCTGAGAAATGTTATGGAGGTTCAAGGGATGATGGAATGAGACAGAGTTTTCCATCTACTGTAAGTGTATCAACTTCTATGCATTTGGCTTTCGTTGTTACATACTAATAATTGGTATTCTGGCAAACTAATAATTGGTATTCTGCAGGACCTTCAGTATAGGGCCTCAGGTCCTTCAAATAGTTCTAGATTTTCAAATTATGGAGGTATGTGATATACACTTGTGATTCTTTCTATCAAACAGATGTAACTTATCCTCCTTCTGAACTGCTCTACTTTTGCTTAACGAAGTTCCTGACTCCACAGAGAGATCTGAAGGAGCTAACAGTGAATTGGCTCAGAGGTTCAAAGGTGAATGGGAGAGACAGCAACGTACAGCAGAACGTGCGGTATGATTCTCATTTTTTTTTATCAGAGTTGGGAATAAAATTAAGGGTAGGAATTTCCTTATTGACTTTATGCGGTCTCTTTCAGGCGAAGGCTCTTGCAGAAAAGAATATGCGTGACCTTCTTGTTCAGAAAGAGCAAGCTGAGAGGAATGTAAGTATTTCTTCGAATCAACTCCTGAAATTTTGGCAATCCCAGCTAAATCATGAATCTTGGTCTCATAGTCCTGAATCTAATTTTAATGGCAGAGATTGGCGGGAGCTTTGGATGCTGATATCAAAAGGTGGTCTGGCGGGAAAGAGAGGAACTTGCGTGCACTGCTCTCAACACTGCATTATGTATGTGCAGGCATTCATTTTGGCTTCTGGTTAATCTTGCATGTTTAAGTTTTGCTCTACTTCTACGATGTCAACCTTTAGGGTGGCATATAAGTCTCATCCACCTGTGGCTGCCCTCCCTTTGGACTAATTGCTAGATGGTAGTCCACTAACTGCACACCCAAGGAAATTACCATAGGAGGTGAATTCCCCGGGGTTCGAACTCCTAACCTCTTGGTCACAAACTCAAACCCCACTCATTGGGCTACAAGGGGAATCTATAGTTTTGGCGTTATGCATTGTGCTAGCGACTTCTCTTTAGAGGCAGCCGTTGTTAGTCTGTAAGAAATTGTTAAGAAAGTAATGTTATATCTATCAGTCTTCCAATATAGAAAATGGGTAGAAGTAATATTTAGATGTCTTCAATATGGGCATGCCAATTGCTGGTTGTAACTGGATTCTTTGGCATTTCGGTTTCATGCAGATCCTTGGACCTGAAAGTGGTTGGCAGCCAGTGCCCTTAACAGATATCATGGCTACTGACGCTGTAAAGAAAACATATCGGAGGGCCACTCTTTTTGTTCATCCTGACAAATTGCAACAGCGTGGTGCAAGCATTCAGCAGAAGTACACGTGTGAAAAAGTTTTTGATCTCCTCAAGGTATGTTAGGGTTGGTATTGATTTTTAATCGAGTTATAAGGGCGCGAACATAAGATTTGCTATGAATTATGTGCCTTTTGCATGAGAAATGCATGTTTAGGCGTATATCTATGCGGGAACTATTCTTCTACAGGTTACAGAATGATTCTTTGTTATCTTGCAGGAGGCTTGGGATAAATTCAAGAGAGAAGAGCAGTAGGCTGATAGATTGGAGATTTTCATCCTAAAACATCCCTTATTGCTTCCCCCAAATGCCCAAGTACATATCTTCCACTTGTATGATACGCGGTAGATTAGAGGCACTCTTTTTCACTGTACAACCATTCAACTTGCAGAAAAGCATGTAATTTAAGACTTCAAAGGTTCTCCAAAAGTAATTAATGTATTCAATCGTTAAAACCATTATTTTAGCATATAATCTCACAAAATGTCGGGCCTTCTGCACTCATAAATTTGAAGAGACTCCAAGATGAAAATAAAAACATTTGTAAATGATGCCTCTCAATAGATTGGATCTTGTGTCACATGGAAGGTGTTGCAAGAGAGATCAGAGGCCTAGTGAATGCAGCATTATGGCATTCTGTGCATGCATCCTATTCTCAGCTTGTTGGAAGACAATGGAGTTTGGAGCTTCCATAACAGCATCAGTCACCTCCACTCCTCTTTCTGCCGGCAAACAATGCATAAAATAGGCTTTGGGACCTGCCAGCTTCATAAGCTCTTCATCAACCTACAATAAGTTGCATGTCAGCAATGTCATAATATGCAATGGAGCAAATAAAACTAAGCATCCTCCTATAAGATTCTACCCAAATTATTGCCACCTGATAAGAGACAATTTTGAAGGTCAACCTCCAAAACAATCCCCAATTCAGTAGTCAAGCAAATAGTTCGTACTTGCAGGGACGCATAATAATTTCAGCGGGAAAAACCGAGTTACCATCATGAGCTAGCTCAGTTCTTAAAAGGTCGAAGATTTACGAAACAATAGCCAAACCAGTTCCAAAACAATGATACGCCGTCTAAACTTGTGAACAATAAAGGGTTAATTGCCAAAACCTACCCTTATGTATTGTCCACGGACGAAAAAAGACCTTACTTGTCCGTGCTTTTAAGGTACCTTAAGTATTGTCCACCGTCTTCTATTAGAAAAATTAGCAGAATATCATGTTCAGTTGCGTACATGACGTGCCCGCATGTTCCAGTTAAGGGTAAAGTGAATTACCATTTTACCCGTGTTCATTTGTACCCTTTGACTTTTATAGGGGAAATTACCATTTTTTTAATAATAAATATAAAGAATAAAAAATAAAATTTAGAAAAAGAATTATAAAAAATAAAATAAACACGGTTGCAACCTAATCTATTTGTAACACAAACACACAGTTTCAAGGTTTGTCTCTCTCGAAATTTCTCCAGCAAGGGTACAGACCCGTCGCTGCCCAAATCCCTCCACTTCTTCGGCCTCGCCTCCAGGATCACGGAAGAACCCTCGACCTCATCAACCTTCTTCCCTAGATCTGGTTCGTAGTTTCCCCTTCCTCGAATTGCGTCGTCGTCCATTGTCTATCCAGCGTCGCCGTTGTTCCTCGAGCAACCCAAAGTTCTTCCTCAAAGGAGACTCGTTTTTTCTCTTCCACCAGTGTGCTTAACTCTGCCGCTGCACAGATATGGAGCGGAAGCCTCTGGATTTGCAGACGGCGTTGCAGACTTCTGGTGGTCATCCAGCAAGGGTCTCCAACGAGGTTCTACGCATGTTCAGGCTTCTCTCTTCTCCAGATCTCCTCTCGTGAAACGATCACACTAGCTTTGAATCTGGTTTCAGGGTTTTTTTTTATCTGGTTTTTATTGATTTGTAATGAACTACAGATTAAATCTGGTTTTTGTTGGTTTCGCGTTCATGTTATTCATCAGATTAAAACGAGATTCATTACGATTTTTTTTATTCTGGCAATAAATCCGGTCTTGTGCTTGTGTTCTTCATCAAAACGAGATTAATTACGAAAATTTTCAAAAGAATTCAATAATAAAAATTTGAAAAACTTAAGTTCTGAATATAAAGTTAGTTTTTTTAATGAAAATTTGTAAAAAAACAAATAATTAGAATTGTACGGAAAATAAATTAATGATAATTAGAAAAGAATTAAAGAATAATTATAAATAAGTTAAGAAATTAATGATATTATTAAGAATTAATAAAAACATTAATGAATTATTAAGGAGTTAATGAAGTAAGATATATAATCGTCTTTCACTTTATCTGTATAAAATTCAACTCAAACACATACGGGTGAACATGTTATTTCATGTTGTCCTGTTAATTTTTTCTAACAGAAGACGGTGGAAAATATTTATGACACCTTAAAAGCATGGACAAAAGATAAGGTATTTTTTCGCCCGTGGACAATACATAAGGGTATGTTTTGACAATTAACCCAAAAATAAATACTATAGAAATGGATGTGGGTGAAAAGGGCCATTTGTAGTTAACACAGATACAGAAGAATTTATAGGTTAGGTGTTTCACAAGCAGATGGCAAGGAATGTGATCATATAAAGATTTAAACTAACATATACCTGAAATCCTTTAAAGACCTGGCGGCGATGTGCTGCCTCTTCCTTTTGCCCCATGCTAGCCCACACGTCCGAGTACACAACATCAGCTCCTTTCACAGCTTCCTTTGGATCATTTGTTATCTCAATCTTACTAATTCCAACCTGTCTTGCCTTCTCAACTGTTTTCTCATCAGGTTCAAAACCTTTTGGGCAGGCACAAACAAAGTGAAAAGGAAGAACGGATGCCAACAACAGCCAAGAATGCACAATGTTATTTCCATCTCCAACATAGACAACCTAAAATTTGCATTGTCATTTTATCATGTCAAAACTAATTGTACAATCAAATACTAAACCCTGGATGTAAAAGTTAAGTGTAGACCATGAAAAACCATAAGAATGAAAATGGCCCTTACCTTGGTTCCTTCCACCTGACCTATGTGTTCAATCATTGTGAGAGCATCAGCCATTATTTGGCAAGGATGGTTGTAATCTGTCAGGCCATTAATGACAGGAACTGATGCATATTTGGCAAGATCAAGAATATCCTGCATGTAAACAGACAATGCAACACCAGGTGAAAAACTAAAGATCCTAAATATATGTCTAAGTCTTGCGTAGAAAGAAATTTTCAACTATATAAGAACCAGATTCTAAACAAACAAAAAAAATCAACTACCAACAGAGCAATACAACTTTAGTCTCATTTCGAGAACTAGGTATGCATAGATACGAGACAATACATAGAAGTAAAAATCGAGATGTACATAACAAGAATGTTAATTATAGCTCAACAAATTTTCAATTCATTTCTAATGAGTTGCATATTTCATTCATCAATGTCAAAGTCAGAAGCACAATATCAAATATGTTTCAAAATATAATTTTGAGAGATGTGATTTAGGTGAGTTGGTTATCTATCCTATGAGCCAATGAACGTGTACACAATCCAAGCACACAATTAAACCTTACCTTCTGTTACTAATATCTCTCCCTCACTCAGGAAGGTGTTCTGAAGAAGTTTCAATTTGTTGTTGGTCACTTTCATCTTTAAACAGAAAATAAGTAACTAAACGATTACGGCCTATTGGGGCTAATTGAGGTAAGACCCAAATAAGGAATTACTATCTTACAACAATAACTAAGCTATAGAAAAGGAGATGAAAGGGATAATTATTCTCATTCACAAATGCATTGATTTTGACAACATGCAATGCAATTATACTTACAAGGACTTGATAATAACAAAAAAGTCTACCTAGCTGTCCCTATGCTCCCGGAGAAGAAAAAGAACACAAAACAGATCACGAACTCTCTTTGGTTTTAAGTATGTATGAGAAAGAACCAAAATGGTTAACTTGACACTATCACACATGCAGCAACTTTCAAACACACTAACTCACCAGCATACCTGATGAGCAAAGACACGTGCCATAATAAGGTCGTTATAGCGACACAAAACACGAGAAACATCACGGGTTTCCTCCCTCTTACCCATCTGAATATCATTTGGTCCTAAATATATAGCATGTCCTCCTAGCAAGAAAAAACCAGTTTCAAATGAAACCCGAGTTCTCATAGATGGCTTGGCAAAGATCATTGCCATTGTCTTTCCTTTGAATGGGAGGTATGTCCTCTCTCCCGACTTAAGGAGTGCCTTAACCTCCACGGCTCTGTCTAAGATTTTTAAGATAGTGGCTTTGTCAAAATCATCGATGTGCAGGAAATCTTTTAGACCCGATTTTTCTGTCAGACAAGAAATGAAAAACAATCAAAGACTGATAAACTATAATTTCATTCAACATTCATCCGGTTGCAAAAACTGGGTTCTTCTCCTTAAGTGCTATACAAATATGATATGCTATAAAAACAAGAAATATTGTACAATTGCACGGAAAACCTAGCTATAACTAGGTACTTGAGAATACTAAAAATTCAGAACTACAGAAGTTTCACTTAGCACTAAACAAATTATGTTGATGAGTGAAACACGAGTTACAACAATGGTATCCAAAAGAACATTCATATAATACATCAAACAGTATTGTCAATCAGCTGTTGAGCTAAAAAAACCCAACACAAGCACCATTTCATTAAAATCATTAGCCTTCTTCAACACAAATTCAAAAACCTTTTTTATACAAATCCCATTTCACTAAACATCTATTTTCAAAATCGTGTATTTAGATCAAATTACTTCATTGTCAGTTCATCATTTCAATCTGGAGCTAAAATGCCAGCACAAGTACCGTTTCATTGAAACCTATGTCCCTCACAAGCAGTTCAAATCAAATTTTACTCTTTACCTCATTTTCCAATCCATTCTTAAACCTAATTATTTTCATGCAAATCATCAGAAACACCAAATGTCACAATTAATTTCACAAATGGAAAATTACGGAAAGGAACAAAAGAAGAGCACAACCCTTGGCGCTGATGGCTGGCGAAGGCGAGGAGGCCTGGCACGAGATTCGTCTCCGAATAGCCGGAAAGTTGGTCGGAGAGGGGACATAGGCGGTGGCGAGGCGCGAGGACAGCGGGAGGAAGTGGCCGGAGAAGGAGGAGGAGAGAGAAGCTCTGTCCGATGAAAGTGCAGGGTGGTACGAAATCGCCGCCATTGTTTGTGTTGATGTGAAGACTGTTGAGTAGGACTGTGTTCAGGTGTGTTCTTATAGTGGACGATTTTACGGAAATACCCCTCGAGGTTTGACAAAAGAGTGCCCAAACACATCAAACCAAACATTGACATGTGCAGATGAATATATGTATTTGTCCGTGTTCTAAAAATTCCGATCAAGTTTTATTTAAGCATCATTTTTTTGTTTACCGATCCAACTAATCATCGATTAGTCTCCCAAAGGCCTTAACCGCATGATTAACGTTAACGATTCTTAAAACCTTTGTATTTGCTCAAGCTCCAACACTGATGTTTTTTATCTGCCAGTGTGGATATGGACTTCAAATTCTGTGATCCACTCTACAGTATTACATATGAATATTTAATGGATTTCAGGCGTCGATGTATCGGGTACTTCAAAATATCGGTATGTTCATGTCAGTTGATATTTCAGAAGGTTACACCAATGTTTCCATATGAAATCGTGTTTTTCTCCCTCCTGTACATCTCCTCGACAAGTTGTATAATTTGGTCATCAAATCGGCCGTCTTCGTGATCGTTCTATATTTGTGTAGTATCCTTGGAATTTCATCACTCGTGAATTCACTGTCTGCTAGTGGTTTTTGTAATTCTTGCTGGACCGAACCAAATCGTTTCGTCCCCGCATAAGACCAAACTCTCTTCCTATGTCCTCCCAGTAGCCGTCATTCCTTTTACTATTCCCGGATATCGAGTCAAATGAATTTACTATCCAAGCACGAACATGACGTACATCCTCCTCCATACTCCATTTCACGCGCGTCCTGTTTGCTTTCATCCCGCTCGGTGAGTTGGATGCTATCGGAGGCAGAGTTTGGGGTACCATCGACCCCGAAAAATAGCTCCCCATCATCACCAAGTTGAGTTTCTTGCGTTACCACGTGTCGCCATCACATTCAATATCAATCCCCAACGTTCGGCGTGGCTTCCCACGCGGTCAAGGGCGGCACAATGACCAGCTGAAACACACGAAGGTAAACTTACATCCGCTTCGAACTTTCGCACCTTTACGTCGCTAACAACATCAGATCCGAGGTGTTTTCTTTCTACCATCGACTGCGGATGCTCCAAGTATATGTCAGCATTGCATAAACTGTTTTATTTTGTATAAAAGCTGTCCTGACTCTTGACCCATGAATGAAACATGATCCAAGTCTAAGAATATACAGGCCCATTAACTAATCAAGGCCCACAGTTTATAACCCAAGAATATACTGAGTCCAATAGAGCCCAAGTGACTGCAAAACCAAACCCATAAGAAAAAAAAGAGCACATCCAATCACAGCCACTACCACAAAATCCCATCCTCATCTTCTTCCTCTGTCAAATTCACAGAAACTCAAACATGGCGGTGACTCTAACCAACCCGTTCC
>JAYMTN010002043.1:0-11679 GCA_036897425.1 Erodium trifolium | reverse complement strand
GTTGTGAATAACTAGAATAGCTGTTTATTTTCTGTAATTGATCGATGGGCCATGATGTGCCCGGAGACAGTGGACTTGCCGTGCTGGTAGTGGGTCATGCCGAGCCCTTAGGTTGTGTGAATCATCCGTTGACTGTTGAGTGCTCTTGCTGTGTTGATTGTGGAACTGATGCTTGTTGCACGTCGGGGTTATGACTCGAACAGGAATAATAAGTAACTATTGAAAATGGAGAATATGATTAAAGATAAGGTTATTTGAGTAATTGGTGATGCTTGAGTGTGATTTGATTGTGACTTGATTAAGTTTTACCTGTGAAGCAGGGACGACCCACGTGAGTGTGGTTGATTGGGTAAGAGACGAATAAGTGCTGTCTTGGTGACATGGATGACTGTGTATTGTGATCGAGATTGTGATTGCGATTGTGTTGTGATTGTGACCTGATGTATGATGGTGTTTGTGATTGGTATTATGACTGTGATTGTGGTCGTGTTTGAGATGCCCGGTTACCCGGATGCCCGTAGGATTGGTTATTAAACTTAGTGGTTGTTGCTTGTTGCAGTTTGTATGGTCGCGTAGTAATTAAATAACCCAGGGTAAATGGATAGTTGAGGATAATGCATGTTTATGCCACTTGGTTGAGTTTGGAAGCATTTGTGATTCTATGGATTAAATGTGATTAGACCAAGTGTGGTCATTGGTTATCTCACGTTTTGTCGTGATCGATGGTGGATGGTAAGTAATGGCGGTAAGTGAGGTTGTTCGGTCATTGGACCTTGATTGTGATTGTGGATTATGACTGTGTTTATGTTTCCCTTGGTTAAGGCGATTTCCCTGCCTCCGACTGCGTGTCGGGAAGTGTGTGCTATTAAGGCGTTTTCCCTGCCTCCGACTGCGTGTCGGGAAGTGTGTGCTATTCAGGCGATATCCCTGCCTCCGAGTGCGGGTCGGGAAGTGTGTGCTATAGAGGTGGTTTTCCTCGGTGGTTTATTGATGCATTGTGAGTGTGTCATGCTTGGGTTGTGGTGTCGTTGGTTCTCGTGTTTGTGACGGTCGTTATGTGATTGTTATGGATGGTTGGTTGTCAGTTTTAAGGTTGGACTATTCGATGCAACGGAGGTTGGATAAGTGTTAAAAAGGGGTTTTTGGATATGGTCATATCAGTCAAGAGTTAAAATCGTTTTTATATTTAAGCCACTAGCCTTTTATTGTCGGAAACTGTTTCTTTGGTTCTCCTTATTTAAGCATGTATTTGTTATGTTGTTTCTTACTGAGCGTAAGCTCATCCCCTCTGTTAACTTCTCTACAGGTTTCGGTCTGGACTGTGAGTAAGGGCTATCGCAGAGTTGGGATTCTTGCGGGAGGCCGGGCTTATCTTTTCTTGTTAGTGACGTACTGTTGGATTAGGAATCTGCTGCTCGAGCTTCATTGTCCTCTTTCCCGAGCGACCTTTGTGTACTGCGATAATATCAGTGCTATCTACCTGTCGGGCAATCCTGTTCAGCATCAGCGTACGAAGCACATTCAGCTGGATATTCACTTTGTTCGTGAAAAGGTCGCAAAGGGTCAGGTCCGAGTTCTCCACGTTCCCTCCCGCTCTCAGATTGTCGACGTCTTCACCAAAAGCTTGCCCCGAATTTTATTTCTTGATTTTCGGTCTAGCCTGAACGTCCGCAAACCTCCCGTTCAGACAGCATGAGCGTGTTAGAGATAAGAAGTTTAGAGTTTGAATTAACTCAAACCTCTTGGATATATATTTTGTATTATTTGAATTGATTTACCCTATCTGTAACTATGTACAAATACACAAATCAATATCAATATACAGTACGGTTTAAATCCCAACACTTTTTTTTTTGTTCGGCAAAGCGAATTTAAATTAAACCTCTTTTGAGGTGAAAGAGAAATCCCAACACTTTATATATAGAAGATTACAAGATCCTTAACAAGAAATAAATCTTACATGATACATTAATTAATTATCGTACTCAAATCAAATCATCAATTTGTTTATTCTGATTTGATTATACCTTCAACGTCTACCGTCGTAAAACCGACCGTCCCAACTATTTCTTTAAAGTCAGTGGACTTGGTCCACGGCACAACTTCCAGTTTTATAGTGCTTCAACAACGGTTATGTGCTACAAATGTGAAGTCCTATTTCCTCCAATTTGGTATTTCCAAGTCTAATGTCTTGATCCGCCGCTCTTTATTGCTCATCCAAGCTCGAGCCACTTGATGGTGGTGGTCTTAGAAACTTATGGTGTACTTTGACCAAATAGAGATAGACTATGTTTTGTTATACCATCCCTTTGTACGCACGTCTGATAATCCCGAAGCTACTGATATATCTGTAAGATTGTTAAGTGTCCACTAGAGTCTGCTAAACAACAGCGTTTGTAGTCCAACGGTTAGGATAATTGCCTTCCAAGCAATAGACCCGGGTTCGACTCCCGGCAAACGCACAAGTTTTGGAAATTATTTCAGTTCTATATCTTTTCATATTTAACATCATAACATGGTATGTGGAGTTAGAGTAAGGTCTTGACCTTTGTAGATAACCTGTCAAAGATGAAGAGAATTGGAGGCTTCTCATTTGTGTTTTTTGAGTTGAACAACTGCAATAGTCAGTAACTTGTTATTCCAAATCAACAGCTTTATTGAGATATCAGAATATTTAGTAGTAGAAATCAACAGCTTCTGGGTATGTAAAGTCAAGGCTAAAACATGTTAACTAAGCCTAACCTGCAGTAGAACTATATTGTTGTCATATCTGCATCTGTGTCCCAATTAGAGTATGTTGTTACTCTATCATCTATTACAGCTACATTATCACTACAATCTCAGTAGGTATAGCTTGACCTGTGCATGACAGTCTTGAGGCCTCTTCTCAGCGCCATAACGCCTTCATTCCCACCATCTACCCCTCTGATCCACAGCACGTTCTTCGTTCTTCCACCCACATTCACCATCTCCGCCCTCACTACCTTCCCCTTCACCGAGCTCACTGCTCTACCCATATCTGATATCAGCCCTGCCCTATCTTCGCAGCTCATTCTTGCCTTCACCACCCCTTTCTGCTCCTTGCACTGCCTCAATACTAACTTATCCGACTCACCGGGGAAAACACTTTCCTCCATCCCACGAATGCGTATCGAATCATCATTCTCCTCATCCTTCAATCCCAACACCTCATTTCTATCAGGCGCTCCTACCAGTCCTGATACTTTCTTTTGTAACTCCACCACACGCTTTATGCTCTCTCCCAGCAATGAGGCCTTGTCCTTCTGTCAATTTTATCACTACTGTTAATTACTTACTACTGCTTTTTTTATAAATATTTTGTTGTACAAGTTGACATGTGAGTTTTTTTTTTAAAATTTTACTTACCTTGATCAAGTAGGGGAAGATGCTGCGGAGAGTTGCATACTGAAAATTCATTCTTAATCTTCGCCTCCTCTCCGATTCGCTGTGCTTCTTGGCAGCGAGTCTTTTGGCCTCTGCCTTGGATTCGGGTTTTGAAATTCTGGAATTAGAGTTGTTCTTGAACGTTGCGGTAGAGTTGATGGCTTGAGTAAGGCTGATCCTTTTTGAAAAAGCACCCGAGGCCGATACATAGTACTTTGGAATCGCTGCTTCTATCTGTACATGAAGGAGGAATTAGAACAATTTCTGAAAATATGCAAAAACAGAGAATTGAAGAATGAGATGAGATAGAAGTTATACCTGTTGCAGTAGAGCCATAACAAGGGAGGTAATTGGGAATATTACACGGCTGGTTTATGTGAAAGACATAAATGGTAATATGTAAAAGAAACTTTTCGTCAGATGTAGATATATACATTTAGAATCAGATTGAGAAATATGATATTAATAGCAAATGAATGGAATTAAACCCATTTAAATGTGGACAAATTCTTATATCTGAAGAGATTTTGTAAAATCTGATGCTTCAATCTCTATTCATTGAGTAATTATTTGTACGGATTGAGAAGATTGAATAATAATTCACAGTTTAACACGTTTAGTTTCAATTAATTATTTTCCTCCCTACAAAATGTTCAAATATTTTTTTCACAGTCAAGTTTCAATATAAAATGTTTCTTTTAAGTATGTCTTAATACAGTTCTACGTATTACTCCTGTTAATTCTTTTCTTTTACGGTACAATACAGTTTTCTTGCTATGCTCACAGGCGGAGCCCGGAGGCAGCTCAGTGGAGCTTACCGAGGGGGTTTATCCGTGGGCGGGGTTTTTACTCACTGCGGTTGAAGTTGGATCATAGGGGGCTTTAGTTTGGTCACCCGTTAATAGTTGCCCGAGGGCTGAATTCGAGGGTATATTGGAGAGAAGGTCGGGATCAAGGAATGAGGAAGATGGCTGGTTTACAATAAGCTAAAAAATTGAGCTAACTGGTGGGTGACAGTGGCAGAGATGTGCAACTCCAATACTTATCTTTGCAGCCATAGCTGTAAGATGAACAAGAGTAAGAGCTTAAGTGCCATGAATGAGAAGTAAAACATATATCTATACTCAAATTCTAAATAAAACTCAAACCTGACCTGAACTGGTTCTTATAATATTGAATTTGAATACATCATATTCATTTAAATGTGAAAAATATAGAAGATGAACAAGAGCTGGGCCTAGCTATAGTACAAGGGCAATGGCAACACATGATTCATAGATCATCAGCCATAACTGGAAAACAAACTCCTACATAACAATACATCTGCCAACACAAAACAAGCAGACTCAAAATCTCCACGTGTTTTAATGAAAGCTTCCTGCTCTATCGGTCAGTGGCCTTGTTTTGATCACCATCAGCCCTCAAGATGCCACCACCATATCTCCTGATAAGCTTCTCCTTGACAAAGCTGTCGTATATAAAAGCAGCTCCCCTGAGCTGAGCTTAAGTGCCATTTTATTTTGACAATAAATTTGATTTATGGATGGAATCAAATATAGTTGGGGAGGAAATCTAATTTGCAGATGCACGACATTCACAAATGGAAGAAGCAAACAGTTGAAGAAATTATCAAAAGAGGAACGGCCGATTCATCAAAAATACCATCTATTGGGAACGGAAACAATTTTTTTTTTATAGCTAAAGTAGAGGGATATTGTATTAACTATATAGTATAGCAGAAAGATAAAAGCACAATGGCAATACCGACATTGCATTACTTTTCCACACATTGTCAAAAACTAGTTAGTAAGAGTTATAATTACCTCCACAAGCATTGTGATTTTTCAGGCAGCTTGATATGCTATGATTCTTCCAATCCTGCCATTTAATGAACTATGAACATCCCCCAAAATTATGAAGCCAAAAAGTTTCTTCTACCAATAGCGCACCCATCAAGGGCTATGCCACAGACCAACTATGACATCTTCATCTCCATCCAAGAACTCCAATTCACCTTCATCCCTTTCATTTCCACACCGATTCAGATCGAATTTAAAACCTGCTGAACCGTTTCCCCTATTGGCCATCCTCCCAGTACCCATTATCTTCCTGGTGTTTCTAGCTACTGTCTTCACATTCCTCATTGCCTTGTTCACCCTATTGCCTCCCATCACATTCACTCCAGTTTCAGCATGCATCTCTCCCTGTTTCTCCTCATTCCCTGCACTCACAGTCCCTTTGACACCAACATTATTGTTGGTCATTTCAGATTCACCATCTTTTACTTTCACAACCTCACACGAGTCCTCACTGTCATCAGAAATCTCCACAAAAGCATCATCTTTTGGCTCTGAAGGCGGTGGCCTAGCAGTAGCATCCACCCAAGGGTACCTCAAACGAAAATACCCATAAGTGCAAAAGTAGGCCTCCTTCCCGTCCACCACCACACTCGGCGGCGGAGCCGCAATCGCCGCCCCATGAAACGGCCTCGCGCAGTGCTGGCACCTCAAACAGCACTCCGCGTACACCTTGTCGTACTCGTACACACAGAAACAGTACGGGCATGTAGTCCAAAATGTCCCATTGCTCTGGTCCAGGCCCTCCTCCCCCTCCTTCATCTCTTCCACCTCCATCTCCTTCACTTCCTCCTCTATGGGTTTCTCCTCCTCGGGACCAATTTCAGCGTCGTACCGGGCCTTCCTTCCCGAGTCGGACAAAACGCAAAAAGCGTCGCAGACGAGCCTGTACGCTTCTCGGGAGAAGGCGAACGGGTTTTTGGAAGGGGTTAAGACCAGCAAGAGCCTCTTGAAGTGGTCTCGGAGCGTGGGGTTCACGGCATGCTCGCGGCGGCGGATTTGGAGGATGGAGTACCAGTCCGGAAGGCGGCCACCCAAGCGGCGTTCGGCGGCGATGAGGACATCAGCAATGGCGAGGATTTTATCAGCAGAGTGGAGGTTTGGGTCGGATTGCTTGGCCAAGAGGGCGTATTTGCGGCATTTCGAGAAGTCCTTGTGGCTGAGAAAGTCCGCGGAGAGCTCGATCAAGCTCCCTGGTTCAGTCATGGCGACTGAGACCGCTCTATCTTTCTCTCTCGCTTTGACCAGATGACCAAGGAAAAGGAACGACCTTTTGGTTTATGAAGACGGATCATCCAGTTGAGTTGACGAAAATAGCCCCATGTTTCCAAGGAAATTACGGACTTTCGGACGTGACTACCCCTGCATCTGGACCGTCAATTCAAATTTGATATCGTCGTGAAAGGCGTGATGGGACTGACATAGAAGGGTAATCGAGTAATTTGGAATAGGGGTATTTTTGTACAATGGACAGGTATAAAGCTGCATGCAGATGGATACAGGTTCCATTTTTGTGCTAAACAACATAAGCATTTATTAATTACAAGTATAATGATAAAGGAAAGCATTAAAGTAGGAAAATGTAATAACTGGAGGTGAGAAACACACCATATATTACAATGATGCGGTGTTTTAGCTCTCAAGACCATGCATATAAACAACATACACAGTGTATTATACTGAATCACTGACCTTTTCAAGCCGACCAACCAGAACCAGGTCCCGAAGAGCCGGAACCTTCGTGGCCAAAGTCCTGTAGAGTCTAGAGAATCGAGCTCGAGTTCCTTGGGCTGTCTTTCCGAGGGCAAGCAAGGTGAGAGCCTCTGGGAGTTGGGAGAATACTTCTTTCATCTCTTCTAAGTTCATGTCCTCCAAAATGGATGGTTTTGGTAAAACCCTCACAATTTCACCGCCCCTGGGTTCTTCAACACGTTCATCTGCCTTGACGACCAGTTCTGACTGTGAATTTGCGCCACATTTTATAATGAATGGCCTTGCCGAACCTGTGTTGAACTGAAGAATGTTCCACTGTAAGACATCAGTTTCCGTTCCTGACCCCGAATCTGTAGTTGTTTCTTGTAGGCCATCGTCTTCTTCTGGAATCGACTGCAGGATACAAAAGAAAAATAAGGTAGATGAAACAGGGCTTGTAAATTAAGCACCAGGTGGAATAAATCTAGTCAAGTACATCTACTTCTTGACGAGCATCTGCAATTTGGCGTTGAGCGCATGGGTGATCGATGTCAAGAAGGGAAGGCATGCGTTCTTCAAGTTCATCCAGAGTTGCAACCATTTCTTTCTTCTTACTTCTGCTCAAACTTCTTACAGAGGACTGTCTCATAATATCCTGTTCAATTATTTACAACCATGCTCTATAATTACTTAACAGTACTTCATTAAGGATGTAGTAAATGACTGACTGACTTCGCAAATATATAAATACCTTGACTTGCTTCAAAATGCCATCTAGTGAAATTAGAGATGCCAATCGTGCATCTTCAGCTGCTGTGGTTGGATTCCGAATAGGTGACGCATCGCCTTCTAATGTTAGCAAAGCTGAATCACTTTTCATATGTTGTAATATCTGTTTACCGGAAGAAAGGTAATGTCACGGGCACAGTCAGACAGATGTATAAAATAGCAAATTGTCACCACAAAAATTGCAGGTTACAATATTTCTTATATATGGATATGGATATGGTTGGTTCTATACCTTTCTTCTCTTGTGATCAACAGACTCAAGAGCTGAACATAGCTTTCCTACTTGTGCTGAGTCTTCTGCCTTTTCAGTGGACAATGTACCGGCAATATCCTAAGTATAGATTGAGAAATTATGAAATTAAAAATAACCAAATATGGACCCCAAGAGTTGTTACTAGAGCAATTCCATCAATCAGAAAGAACTAAAGCAAGAGAAGAAGGATAGGATACATTGAATTCCCCAATGCATCATAAATAGTTCTTTATGATTGATGGAATTGCTCTAGTAACAAACTCCAACTATTTATGAGCATGGAATGCATCAAAATACAATGTGGATTGCAACTGGTTCTATAAGAAAACAGACTGTGAATCAGTTTGGGGTCAAATAAGCCAGAATTGCTTCAACAAGTCTCTTTAGCCATCACTGACCAATTTAATGTGTTTGTATAGAAGGGCAATTTAATGTCCTAACAGGTTCCAGCTAAAACCAAGAGATACCTTCAAATGCTGCAATTGAGAATTATAAACCCTCTTTGCATACTGACATAGGAGCTGTCCAAGAGCATCTGTATGGGTAGGCATTGCTGCACCAAGACCAGCCATCCAACCGTCCATAATTGCAGTTGAAAGAAGCTCCAACTGACCAGACGCCCCACCAAGAACATCGTCCCCAGTGATAGAAAGAAAGTCAAAATTCTCAGCAAGCCATGACCTAATTTGACGCTGCAACTCACCAGCAGGAGTATGAACAAACACAGCAGCAAGTGACTTATTCCCAACTGCAAAACTTTTGGCATCCTCTGTAATCTCCCTAAGCTTTCCACCAGTAACATATTGCCTCCAAGTGTCCTGTACGTTTGAGTTTATAAGTGAGAATGACAAATATAATTAAGAACACACATAAGGTAGTAACTGTAAAGAGCTTCAGATAACTGCTTCAGGGCAACAAAACTCTTTTCTTCTTGTTGACTTGCAATTCCAAATTAGTATTCTACAACAATCCTAGGGGATCATCACCATGTCTTTATGTAGTAGCTATCCAAAGAAAAGAAAGGAGGCTGCCCATTCACTATGGGGCGGCCTCTGATGGTGGCTTCTGATGTCGGTTAATTATGTTACTTTCATGGATTTAAATTCAAAATTATTCATTTCAAATTCGGACCACTCTCAACAATCATGTTTTCAAAGCACTCCCAAATGTCTCCTTTTGCTTCTCCTTTTTAGAATTTCTCAAAAATCATGTCTTTGGACGGCTTAATTGGACGGACTGCCACTCTTACCGTTCATCTTCATGGCCAGAAATACTACCATGTCCGGGTCTTGTCATCAACATTGTGTCATCTGAGGTACTAATGCTTGTATTTCCAATCTCGACAACAGAAAGCTTATAGAAGCACTCCATGATGACTGAGTCACTCATTCACATGCTTTCATTTAAAGAATCAGCGTAGCACCCGTCAACGCCGTGCTTTTGAACGAAGTGATCATATTGCTCCACCATGTAGCCATAATGCAATAAAAGTAAATGTTGATCCATCTGGAACTGACGACGAAACAGTTCCAACACGTAAGTCGGGTGGTGACGAGATAATTTTTCATCAGCCGCTTGTGGCCCTCCAAACGACCTCATCTCAAATGTCTTCTCTTGTGTTTGAAATGATTTCTAGATGATCCTTCTCCAGCGGTGGCATCAGAAGTGTGAGGATCGATTAAAAAGGTGTGTCGTATTTATAGGGAAAAATAATTTCCTTAAATTTTTAGATTTTTTTGTGGATATACATTTTTAAATTTAATTATGTATTAAATTTTTATTTTAAAAAATAAAAAACGGAGGCCACCCATTAGAGGCCGCAGTGGCATAGCAATTGGTCTCAGATATTGAAAGGTCAAGGAGGAAACGTCGTCTTCAACATCTGAGGCCACGTAGGTGCAATGGGGTGAGGCCGGCCTCCAATGAGCTATCCGAGACAGCCCATAAGAAGCCCCATTGTGGAGGCTCTTGAAGAGTTGTGGACATCTAAGCAAGAAAATAAATAAATTTAAAACCAAAGAGCAGCTACCTGATCAATTCCACGTAGCTTTAAGACAACTGATGAAAACTTGGACTTCTTTTCTGGCTTTAAATTCACTTTAAAGCATTGGATCTGCTCCTCACCATAATGCACAAGAGATCTTCCTGGGCTGTTAGCCCCGCTGGAACTCCTACTGCGTCCAGTATTTGCCTTTTCCAAAAAGCACTCAGCAGGTAAAACCTATTAATCAAATTAGGAGTTCATGGTTACATAAGAATAAACACAAGTCACTGCATACATCCTTAAGCAAGAATTCTTATAAAGAAGAGTGGTGGAGTGTGCTCTTTTTTTTTTTTTACCTTGATAGACTGCAGCTCTGGTGATCTTGCAAGCAAAGATCTTATGTACAGAATCCTGAGACGGGACACAAGCATGGTATCCATTACCCTCCTTGGTTCCATTTTACGGATGAAAGAGAGAACTGCATCTCTAATTTCACCAAGTATTTCATGCTCTCTAGAAGCACCTGCTTTTATAACTGCAGCCAATACCTGCAATTATTTGGGCCAATTATATTGCCTAATAGTTTTTTGTCAGCAATAAAATGACTAAATTAAAAGGAGAGAAAGGGATCCCTAATGGGATTGACAAAGAAAAATAATCAGGATTAGTAGAGTTTGCTTTGACTTTAGTTAAGAATATGAAGAATAGTAGCGGTATGGCATGCATAATTAATTCTTCAACAAGTGGACACAACATCCAAATTAGGAATGCAGGACACTCAATTTAGGATGAAAGGAGTACTCAATAAGAATCTTCAATCTAGTGGAACAAAAAAACAGACTTGATTCCTACCAGCATCAAGAGCTTATTTGCCCCATCGGAAATGGCAGCAAGACCATCATACTGATCAGGATCGAAATCATTTAGTGCCGCGGTCAGATATTCCCCAGCCGGAGTTGTTTTGTTGTTAGATTTGACTAAAGCAACTGTGCCATCAGTAGGCTTATCAATTGGCAATGGTGAGGGAAGGTCCACAGAAATCCCTTTATTATTGACAGTATCATCAATCCTGAAGTCGAGTAAGTAAGAATAACTGTATAATTGAGTGGGGGAGAAAAGAAGCCATGATAATGATCATCATATTGGATTGCAAATTATACCTCTTGATGTCAGGAGGCTGAATGCTAGCTTGTTTTCTGGATAATGGATTACTAGACAACTGGAAAGAAAAGTTATAACAAAGTATGGTAAGATTTAATCATATCAAAGCTTACAAAGATATATAACATACAAAAACTAGTAAAAAGAATGATTCATAGTCAGTTTAACAAACATGTTTAACATGTACTCTGAATGTTGCTGGCCACAAGAGCCAAGCTCCAGAGTCTAGACAATCACTTCTACAGTTATATGATACGTGATGTAGAAAGACCATAATCAGATTAAGTCTTTCAGTATGAACAACCATATAGTCATTGGAATAACAAACCAGAAATCAATTAAAAAAATTGAAGTTCTACAGTTCAACAGATACAGAGTGGACAGTGTTGAAGAGATGGTACAGCCAACTCTGGGTTCATATAAGATAACATTGAGGTCATAAACTTTTGGACTCCATTTCTTACACTTGATCCTGCTTTTCTTCAAAGCATTATTCATCCTTAATTACCACCCATCTTCTTCCAGTTTCTCCATAGACA
>JAYMTN010002042.1:0-11679 GCA_036897425.1 Erodium trifolium | reverse complement strand
ATCTCCTCCACAACCTTGTCTCTGATTGTGGAGCTTCCATGGAGCTCCAGAATCACCCCACTTGCCATCAGCTTCTGCTTTGATCTCTGCTGGTCTTGCTCAGTGAATTTAATCTGCTGATTAAGAATTGGGGTACAAATAAATAATATAAAATATTGAAAATAAAAAATATATATATATGTATAAAAACATTTTAAACATTACAATAAATCCCCAAAAAAGAGAACTTTTTTTAAAGTAAAGGTTCAGACTTTGTGCCGAGGTGCGAGGATGATGGTCCTCGCAGATTGGGTTACCGTCAGTGCTAAATTTGGTGGATTTTTAAAACAACCCTTGAATGTTCTTCACTCTCCAGCTTCTCTTCGTCCTTACCCTCTGTTGAATCTCCAGGTCAGCTCCAATGTTTCTCACAGGTGCTCTTGCTCCAGAGAAGAATTTACAGAACAACCCATTGAGGTATGGGTTTTGGGGGTTGATTGAGTTTGTAATTGTTGATTATCTGCTGAGATTTTTGTGGGTTTTTGTCTCTGAGTTCGTTTTCTTCATCAAGTTGTGTGCTTTTAATCGATTGTGGAAATGGGTCTTTGTCTAGGGTTTTAAAGCTCTGGCATCAGAGAGTCCATGGGAGAGTGGTGGTGTTTGGAGCACTTTGGGTCTGTATATGTTCAGTTTGCACATTCCTTTGAGTTTTGGAGGCTTGTCTGTTGTGGCCCAGATGCTGCATCAACCTGTTTTTGATCCACAGACTGAAGTAAATTCACTTTTCCATTTAGTTTTCATATTTTTCTGTTCTTTGTTCCATAGATTCTCTATGGCAAGCTTGTAGTTCTGTTTATGTATGTATGTGAATATGGGTTCTGAGAGATCTTAATATGGATGGAGCTAGAAATTAGCAACCTTATAGTTAGAGCCTCTATGGCAAATTTGATGTCTAGTCTCTCACAGTGGTATTCTTCCAGTGAATGGACGGACACCCGCGCGTCGTGTGACAATGGCTAGAATAGGGGAAAATTGATTTCATGAACGAAATTGATGGGGCGATGGATTCTTTGCCCCAAGGTAGACATTTCGTCCAAAACCACCTTTTTAGCTGATTCGCCGTCCATTAGAGATACCCTTAGCGCATCTTCAATACTTGGCGTGACTAACACAGAGGCCTCTCACAGTGGTATTCATCCAGTACATGAGCGAATAGGGGTAAATAGCCACGTGACAAGTGGCTAGAATAGGGGTGAATTGAGTTCTTGAACAATTGATGGGTCGATGAATCTTTCGCCCCTAAGTGGACGATTCGTCCAAAACCACCTTTTTTTCGCCGATTCGCCCTCCTTTAGAAACTCCCTTGATACATTCAATGCCATTTTCTCATCCAACTCAAGCTTAAATTTAGAAGACTTTCTACTGTGTAGTTTGGACATTAGAAGCATCAATTCAGAGTTTGTATTAGTTTATCCCATTGTGATGTTTAGTCTTATTGTCAGCACAGATATTGTCACTGCTTGGACTTCAAATATTGGAGCTAGGTGCTACTCTGCTCCTTTTAGAAAGGACTATGAAGCCCAATTTCAAGCTTGAAGACATCTTCAAAGCTACCAAATCATCAAAAGAGCGAAATTGGTTGTTGGCATCAGCAATAGGCTTTGTGTTTCTAATTCTATTGGTCTTCTCTTCCTCGCTCCTCACTGACATGGTTTTCGGGCCAAAGGTCAGTCAAGCTAACTTGTTTTTGCTTAACCTAGATTAGGCTTTACGAACTTTTCTCAAGGATCATAATGCTTGTAGGATGTGAACAACCCTATATTGAAGGACATTCTTCTGAGCAGCGATGTATCAAAACTCGCCGCCGTTCTTGTTTATTGTGTAATCACTCCATTGCTGGAAGAAACTGTTTACAGAGGGTTTCTACTGGCGGCACTATCATCAACAATGAAATGGAAACAAGCGATTATCGTAAGCTCATCTGTCTTTAGTTTAGCTCACTTATCTGGTGAGAATCTCTTACAACTGTTCATTATCGGATCTGTCTTAGGATGCTCTTATGTTTGGTCTGGAAATATGCGTTCTTCCATTATGATCCATTCTTTGTACAATGCAATGACTTTGTTCGTTACATTATATTCTTAAAACGTTGAAGGCAAGCTACTTTAGTTTCAGGTCATGACACCGATAATAGTTATGCATCGCTAACGACTATATTAGGTGATGAACTCAATCTGCAAATACTTACATACCTGTGTAAGGAAGTCTTCATCTTATGAAAAATATCCCTAGGGGTCTGTTGAATCGTCTCTTGTAGCTTGTTCCTTACTTTTGGGATTTTTCTTGATTGAGATCAAAACTTTGGCAATGTTGGTTTGGCTTGATCCCACATTGCTGAAGAATGAAGCTTCCTGATATGGTGATGAAATTGATACATCATTGTGTTTGGTAGCTCTGAACCTGACCCAACCCCAAAACTGTAAAAATCAACTTGATCTGATTGAATCGAAAAAAAAAATCATTTTTTTCGAATTCAGATCATTTTATCATTGTGCAATGCTCCTCCTCAAGAGAAGTGAACTTCACAGGAGGAGCCTTAACATACACGGGTGGTATGGTAGAGTGGTCCACGTGGTCCAGTATCTGTAAAAGGTAGGCCCATGACTCACTCGTACCCAATCAGTGCCTTACACGTGTCCCCGGTTGCTTCGATCTGAAGCAAGCCCCACAGCTCCTGGGAGCTGATATAAGTGTGTCATTTCTCTTCATTAACCAAACCATTTCTGGTGAGAAAAACTGTTGCTGTCTCTGGTTTTTGTGGGCTCAGTTTCATGGCTGGTTTGGAGGAGCAGGTGAAGGTGAGAGCTAATGAGCTCAAGGTGTTCTTCAAAAAGGGTGTGAAGATTGTGGGAGATTCATGTAAGAAAGGATGGTTCAAGGTCAAGCACATCAGAGGCTAATTTATTCACATCTCAAACCTAGTTTTTGACTGTTCTTGTTATAGTTTTGATCAGAATGTAAGAATCTGAGAATGTTTTTTTCTTCTTCTGTATTTGGGGTATAGTTTGATTTCTTTTGAAGGGCTTTTGTTTTTGTTGTTGTTCATGTTTTATCTGGGTTTGTCTTTTGATCTGGTTCACATAATTGTGATTTAAGATTTGATTTCTTCTTGTTATTGAGGAACATGTCATAATCTCACATCTTCAAGTATAGATCATGTCATCTCTTCGATGAATATTTTGAGATCATCGTTTTTTATATAAATAAAGTTTAACATCAGAGTTGATTCAAAATATTATCTGATGATCTGAATTCCCCTAAGGAGGGAAAACCAGACTCAAATTAAGATTACAATAACTTCTTGATAAGTTATTGCAGACATTGTCTTAATGTTCAATGAGATCGAGTTGCCTGACTTGCACGAACGTGCCCTCTCCCTCCGACACCAACAAGATTGTTTCGAATCCCAATTAACCTTGCCAATGCAACATCGATGCCCATTCGTTCTCGAGGCACTTCTTCAGAACAAGCAACTCCTATTTCGAAGATCAAAACTAGTGATTCGATGACCATATGTACCCTTTCGTTATTGCTCCCATCCCCATCTGCTTCTTCTGTTCCTTCAAGAAGTACTGGTTCATAGATCTCTGCAACTCGTTCAGGAATGGCCGTCTTCACATAGTAGTGAAGATTCAGACTGTCATTGAACATATCATCAGTCGGCCGTTTCCCAGAAAACATCTCGAGTAAGATACCATAGCTATACACATCGCCCTGAGCTGAAACCTCACTTCCCATGCCATACTCTGCACAACATAAACACATAACTGGTCACGCTTCACTACTAAAAGATCAACTTTATCAGTTAAATGCAACTATTCTTCAGACATACCTGGAGCAGCGTAACCAATCGTCCCTCTTACTCCAATGGAGCTTATTTGATCCACAGGTGTGCTTTCAGTCCCCTCAAAAATGAACTTAACAAGCCCAAAACCAGAGCTTCCAAACCTGATGATGAAGATAATCCAATCCGGAAGCTACATCAATGGCGATGTCAAGCCTCCGGACAAAGCTCATCTTCTTTGCAGGATCCAACCACTTCTCTAGGCTTCCATTGACCCTGAACTCATAAACCAGAGCTTTAAAATCATCACCTTGGGCATCAACGCTTGAACACGCCGTCACCACCTTGATCACATTCCTATGCCTAATATTTTTCATTGCCTCACATTCAAGAAGAAAGCTCTTAAAAGCACCATGACGATGAAGGTCAAAGACCTTAACTGCAACGACTCTACCGTCATCTAGAGTTCCTTTATACACCGAACCGAAACCTCCCTTACCGATCAAATTAGCCAAAGAGAACCCATCGGTTGCTTTGTAAAGAGCCCGGTATGAGACCTGCAACAATGGGTTCTTTAACGAGCTTGATGAGATCTTGCTCTTCTTCTTCTTTCTCAACCATAAGAAAAGAAAAGAACTAATTAGCATAGCTGCTCCGAGGAATGATACAACAATGGAGAGAACGATCTTCAACGTTCGAGATCTCTTCTTATTTCGAGACTCGTTGAAGTTACATGGAGGAAGGTGAAACTCCGGAATTCCCCCGCAGAGCCGGTCATTGCCTTCAAGGGAAGTTGCACTTGCGTTCTTGAAGACTCCTTCGCTCGGTACCATGCCCGCGAAACCATTGAAAGAGAGGTTAAGACTCTCTAGGAAAACAAAACCCTTTAGAAAGCTCGGAATTTCACCCGAAAGATTGTTGTGAGAAAGATCTAAAGATCGCAAAGCTCTCAAGGAACTCAAGGATGATGGAACAATGCCTTGAAAGGAGTTTCCCTCTAAGTATAGTTGTTCCATACTTGTACAACTTCCAATACTACCAGGAATTTCGCCCGATAACTTGTTTTCAGAAACATCCAACGTATATAAATTTTTGAAATTTCCGATTTCCACCTGAAGGGGGCCGGTCAAATCATTACCATGTAAGTTTAATTCAAGAACTGATGATGAGATATTGAAAAGTTGGGTGGGAATATTTCCATTGAAACGATTACTATCGAGTTGTAACGACATGAGACTTGTGCAGTTCCCCAAAGTTGGAGGGATATTTCAAGCTTGTTTAGTGAAAACATGAGTTCCAACAAATGCTTCAAATTCCCTATTGAAGATGGAATTCTTCCCGTCAATTCGTTTCGAACGATGTAAAGTCTCCTTAGCTCTCCAAGGTTCCCAATAGCCTCAGGAATGCTACCAACAAGACGATTATGTGTCAAGGACAATTCTTGTAAGTTCTTGAGATTACCTATGCTATCCGGAATTTTCCCTTCAATTTGATTCACGTCCATCCCTAGCGATTCTAACTTCCCCGACAAGTTACCGATCGATTCAGGCAATACCCCTCCAAAATTGTTGATAGTTAATTGCAAGAATTGTAAATTAGATGCGTTGATCAGCGAGGAAATGAAGCTCAAGTCACCTTCCACACCGAATCCAAGAGAGTTATTGCCTATGCCAAACCATTGGAGCTTATGGAGCTTCTCCAAATTCGGAACTTTCCCTGTAAAATTGTTTGATGAAATATAAAAAGTTTCGAGGTTTGAGGCATTGGATAGCGAGGGAGGAATAGAACCGGAAAAGTTGTTCCCGGCAATACTAAAGAAGGAAATGTTTGGCCATATGATGCCCAAGTTTGAAGGAAGAGTCCCATGAAATCGGTTTGATCCCAAGTCAACACTCTCCATGGAGAGGTTGAAAATGGATGGTGGGATGGTACCCGTGAACCCGTTATCGCCTATTACAATGTTCTTGAAGCTTCTAAGCCGCCCTAGCGTGTTCGGGATGCTTCCACTGAGATGGTTTCTCGTCAGATCGAGATAAATCAAAGATGACAGGTTACCGAACGAAGATGGGATTTGCCCTACGAGGTTATTGAACTGGGCAGCGAATTCCCATAGTTTCGATAATGAGCCAAGCTCCGATGGTAATCTTCCAGACAATTGATTGGCGTCCAAGTTGACGGTGAGGAGGCTGAGGCAGCTCGATAGATTCACGGGAATTCCTCCCACGAGGGAGTTATTCCCTAAATCCAGATCTTGCAACCTACGTAAGTGGCCGATTTCAGGTGGAATTGCGTTCTTGAATGTATTGTCTACCAGATAAAGATTCTTCAAGAAGCTCAAGTTACCAATGTACGGAGATATGGACCCGACCAACTTGTTTGATCGTAGGTCAAGGATCGTTACCCTTTGATTCCTGCGACCACATGTAACCCCGTTCCACTGACAAAAATGGAGTGAATCGTTCCACGAGCTCAATGCCCCGAAAGGGTCTTTGGCGATTTTGACCTTGAATTGTAGCAATGCTGACCGATCAGTCTCGTTGCTGAGGATAGCATAAGCGGTCGAGTTAAAGGAAGAGGGAAAGATGATAAGAAGATAGGAGAAAAGGAGAGGAGAAAGCGATGTAAGGGCCATATTTGGGAGACAAGTATAGTTGGTGATTGATTTTGTTATGGTTCAATATATCTTGCATTTGTATATATAGCCGTTGAGATTCGTTGTCTTTATTTTCTTACAGTCATCATTTTACGGCTCCTCACATCATTGATTCGATGACTTCAACGAATAGCTTTTTAAATGTAGTTTGAATATGGAATTCTAAACAACATTCAAGTCTTCTATATATATGCGGCTTACATGCTCTCGATAAACTTGAAATATACATGTGCGCATGGTAGCTTACGGTATAAATGTCAATTGGTATATTACGATCGTTTTTTAAAAGCATTCGTAATGGAGTCGGTTGATTCGACGAAAATGTAAGGAAAATGTTTGTTTTCCCTTTTTTTTAATCCAATTCTCTTTTATGCGTCGACAAATTCACAATCACGCAAATTCGAAAATAAACGCAGTTTCTTTTCTCACTCTTCTTTTCAGTCTCTTTCAGGATGACAACTAATAATTCTGTTTCGATTCAACCATGTAGATTCGACTTTCACTGCAAAGCGTCCCAAACCAATTAGTTCTCGAAGACTAGTTCAAAGAGGTCGAAGGCTTAAAGGACCAAAGCCCACATTTCTCATTCAAACCAGCTCAAAAGCTAGGTCTATAAGTCGTGAAAGAGAGGCTAGACGGAAGAAGTGGGAGCTCTTGAAGGGCAAAAGTCTTTCGTTTCTCCGGGGTGAGCATGAGTTCTAGTTTTGGGAGGGGTTTGGTGTTTGGGTTGCGTTGTGTTGTTCTTACTTTTTTTCAGTATTCGGGTAGATCCTCACTTTATGAGTTGTATCACCTCCCTTTGTTTTACTTTCTTTGTAATTCAAAATAATCAATAAAACCTTCATATATCAAAAAAACTGCAAAGCGTCCCCAAATCATCTCCAAATCTCCTACTCGACTTTGTAGAATCGACTCCCAATATAGATACTTTGATTCTATTCTCATACTTCTAAGAACCAAAGAAAATGAAATATGTCTCGAGTATTGAATCATTCAAACCCGTATGCACGTGCATATGCTCTATAGACTAGAGTTATCTATTATGATACGATAAATATAAAATCAAAGTCAAGGTCAGAGCATATTTAATGATATGATTTTAATGCTCTCCCTCAAACTTAAGGTGTTTAATGAGAAATTATATCGAGTTTGGAAACATGCAAAAAGAATTTGTAGGAAAAGACTTGTTCCACTTTTCTTTTTTATTAATGTCTGTCCTGTCCAAAACCCAAAAGCCAAAAGTAGTAATGTTTTTCATATTTTTTTAATATGTTCTTACTCAATATAGCTTATACAGACAAGCAATATATACTTTGGTCAAAGTAAACTCTAATATTATATATTATCATGTTTAGAGCAAGAAAATCCAGGATACGATTATAATAAAATAATGCTATAGCCACTTTTGTTCGTTAATTATTATGGTAGAATAATTAATATGTTGTGATATGGTTACAAGACCTTGAACAAGTTCTCTGTATTTTGATTATGGTTGAACTGAAGCCAAAGAATTCAAGGTAGGGCGAGATGGCTTTGGGAGCCTCATAAATCGGGCCAATATACAGTTCGATCAGCTTATATCCTAGCTACGGAGAAGGGTTTGGATCAGTCCTCAAATTCTAATCCTAATCACTGGTGGGCGTGGTTTTGGAATTTGTCGGCTCCACCAAAACTCAAGTTTTTTGGGTGGAGATTGTGGTGTAATCTACTCCCAACAGCTACAAACCTTAGACGACATGGTATTAAAATACCGGAACAATGTCGATTGTGTGGGGTGAATGTAGAATCTGAGTACCATGTTTTGATTCGGTGTGGTTTGGCGAAAGAGGTATGGGATCATTCTTCAGTTTGTTTGAATTACACAAACTCTATTATTCCGGATGGTCACTCTCTAATCTCCCTTGCCGGGACATCCCTTTCCTCGGAAAATTTTATCCTTTGGCTCGGGATCTGTTACAACATTTGGTGGGAACGAAACAAGGCTTTGTTTGGGGGTGTTGTTCGACAAGTGAATCAAATTGTTGTGCAGAGTAATGAATGGATTGAGAGCTTTAACCTTACCAGATTGTTGCTCCACCCATCTCGTCCATCTTCGGTACACCGAACTCGCACACGGTGGTGTCCTCCTCCGGTAGGGCTGCTGAAAGTAAACATCGATGCAAGCGTCCGAAATTTTGGAATGGGGATAGGAGTTATAATCCGTAATTGGGGTGGAGAATTGGTGGCGGGTTGCATGCATTTTCTTCCTGGACCTTTCAAACCAGATGGTGCTGAACTTATTGCTCTCTGTCATGGCCTCCTTTTCTGCAATTCAAAAAATTTGGCTATCTCCTTTGCTGAGATTGACTCCTCCACTGCGGTTTCTGCATGCAAGAATCAAGAGGCGTTGGGTAACTATGGAGAAGTTGTGGATGAAATTGTAACTATACTCTCTGAAATGCCCTCTTTATGCGTGAATTGGGTTAGAAGAGATGGGAATTGTGTGGCTCACTCTCTCGCCAAAAAGGCTGTAGAAGAGAGGTGCTCCTTGTGTTGGGTACTATTGGTCCCCCTTTTGTCACAATTCTTGTTGCTGGAGACTTCTCCTAAATAAATAAAGTATGTCTTTATCAAAAAAAAAAACTTTAAAAAAGAAAAGACAGATTAAATATTAAAGCATGTGTGAACCCATATCGGGTCATTTTCTATTAGAAAATGGTCGTTGACCCAACGTAGTCTTATTTAATTGACGCCCCATTATTTAATTGGAGAAACATTATATCAACAGCCTGTTAGGGAGGAAAATTATAAAGATTAGTCTCGACTTTGAAAAAAAAAATGGAAGATAAAGTTGACCAATTAGACATTATATACAAACTCCATGTTCACCACAGCTCACAACTACTGAGAGAGTGAGAGGAACAACAAAACCCATACTTGGTTGTGCATGCAAGCTGTCATGCAAGCTGGGTTTTCTTAAGATTTTAAGAGATACGATGAAGAACTAAGATTAATTAACTTCAATAAAATAATGTTAATGAATTGATTAGGAGAATATTATAGTATTTAATAGTCCAATTATTAGAAGTTGGTAAGTAATTGATTGAAACATTATTTTAGTAGGAATCACAGCTGAAAACACGTCTCAAGGACGTTTGCACGGTCGGTTGCACGGGTTCATCTTTAGTTGCACCGGTAAAATGCATGGCGTGCAAATACTGGGTGCATTTTTCTGGCGCTTCTGTCCAGAATGCACGGTTAAATGCACGCCGTGCAAATAACCGGTGCATTTTTCACCATCAAATCTTATATCGAAGTTGTATATCTTTGAATTCCCTTCGATTTGATATTTAATTGGCAAAAATCGGTGTTCGGATGCGAAAGTTATGCCCTTCACTAGACCTGCGAGACTGCAAAATTCCTTAAGCTGACTTTTTGCTCCATTTAGCTCCAAAATTTTCCTTATTTGACATCAAACTCTTAAATACAACTAAAAAGAGACCAATTATATAAATAGAGAGAGAAATACATTCAATCGCATAATCCTGTGACTCAAAAACTTAGAAATGTGGGCTAAACCATGTAGAATAGATGCATTTTACGTTCACATCAACGGTGAATGTTAGATCTTAGACGTGGTTGACTAGAATGAGTTATCACAGTTTTAGGATAAGAGGGATTTCTAGCCAGTTTATTCTCGGGTTAGGTAATTGATTTCAGTTCAGGATAAGATCAAAATATAACTAGTTCTTTAAAATACAATTTTCTTACATTGTAAATGCATTATAATTACATATACGATATACCTACTTTTTTTACCATTGTAATAAACTTTATTGATAGATTTTTAAAAATTCAAAGGTAAGCTCCCAGTCGCAGGGATCCATATCTCCGAACTAGAAGGGACATCCGTCGAAACACCAGAGTTCATTATCTCAGACCCAGGCTCGAGCCTCTACTGACCTGAAGTAGAAGGAGAAGGTACCCGTACCAATATCTTTGATGACCAGGTCCTCCGCATACCGCCCCCATGCAGTGGTGATGATGCGGAGAAGGACATTCTTCAGGGGAGACCTTGGTACCCATAGCTTGCCCACCAACCCGAAGTATTGGTGCACGAGAACAGAGAAGTGACCGAAGACTATGGAACCACGACCTCCACCACCTCATCCTCCTCGAGAGAGAAAGACGAGAGGTTGTCTAAAATACTTTTAAATAGTAAAAAACCGTAAAAATAATATTAAATTTTAAATAGTGTAAAAAAAATTTAAAAAGTTATTTATTACAAATAATGACATCATCAAATTTTTTTTTGAATTTTTAAATTGTTGTAAAAGTTTTAATTGTCAATTCAATAAAAAAATCCCTCAAGCAATAACACCGGGGATTCTACCAACCCCACCCTTGCCGGCCTTCTCTAGGTCAAGCATCCGTTATCACGGGGTGGCCCCAAGGGCGGAGACCTAGTAGATAGCACTGGGTGGAGGATCGCTATCGGTTTTGGGAGTATGCCGCCTCTGACTACGCTTACGTTCCCGTCTTTAGACGATATTGGAGCCTCTTTAGAGATGTGTACTCCCATGTCAGGCGAGGATATTTTCGTTCGAGTCCCTACATCGCAATTGCCTTTTCCAGTCTGTATGCGCTTCGGAATGGCAGGGAGGTTTCTCTCTTCTCGGCCGCCCACGAGTGATTTGATGTTGCGGATTATCCTTTGAGGAAAGGGCTCATCGACGGAAGGGCTGGTCGTCAAAGATATCTCCCCGGGTGTATACGCGTTCTACTTCGCTTCTTGTGTGGCGTTGGAGAATGTCCGTTGAGGGAAGCCTTAGTGTTTCTGGCGTTATTGTAACGCCCCAAATCCGGTTTGACCAGAGATGAGACGTTACCTTGAAAATAATTTAAAACAACCGACAACTAGACAATAAATACTAACGCTTGTTGACTGTGGAGCTGAGGTGTAGGCTCGGGAGAGGCGAAACACAACGACCGATGGTGGCAAATCGTTCGAGTTGCCACTGGCGGTGACGACGACTGCGAGAAACCCGGTCTCGGCGAGTCTCGCTCAAATCCTCCCAGATCTGAGCTTAACAGGTGACAGGACGGCGGAGATGGCCTCAGATCTCGTCGGGTCGACGGCGGCCCTTGGCCCTTCAAGTTCCTCAGGTGCTCGGCTAAGCTCACCGTATAAAGAGGCGGCTGGTGGCGCGGTAGATCTGACGGG
>JAYMTN010002041.1:0-11684 GCA_036897425.1 Erodium trifolium | reverse complement strand
CGTCGAACACATTTGGAATAAATTTGGCGGTTAATTTAGGCAGTTCATTCGCTACTTTCACTTGTCTTTCGGTTAATGTACTAGTCCTTCAATTCTATTTTAATTCACTTGTCTTTCGGTTAATGTACTAGTCCTTCAATTCTATTTTAATTAAGCAATCTGTTTTAATTAAAAAACAATCTATTTTAATTTAATCTTCTTTTCTTTTTTATTCCAAACGCTAGCATCTACTCACCGGCTAAACATCCCCCACTGCAAGTTGCTGTCGTTTCCCGCCGTCAATGAGTTGACGGTGAGACAAAAAAGAAATTTTTTATTGCTCAGCGCCAGCAGCTCACCACAACAACCGACGATGACGATGTGGGTGCTCTTAATGATAGTCCTCGATGCTAAGAAACAACTTATAGAAGTAAGAGTTAGGATACTACTTATCAATAAAGAAAGGAAGAGGAGGCCACACAATGAAAGCTAGACTAATCAGTAGCTTATTGATGTCATTGATAATGATATGTTAAGCCCTGGTGGGACCAAAACATTGCCTAACCGTCTTTTATCTGGATTATATACATGTTCATAACCTTACTTCATTATTACACATGAAAGGACATGCGGCCAACAAGACCTTGACATGAATCACAAACTTAATTTATAGCTTTTTTTTTTTTTTACTTAAACGAAAAAGGAGACCCAACCTGGTCTCTCCCTTCCGAATAATGTGTGGGTTTTGCAAAAGGGGTTCACGAACAAGAAAAGATGTTTTATACAAACTTTTTTGTTTGTTGGTTAGATATCTACTCGATCTTTTTTTATCTCTTCCAAAAGCCAATGCTTTAGTGCTCTTTGGGAGGCGGAAAGAAACATACTTTGTTCACCAAACTCAAAGATAATTTTATGTCCTTTGATATTTCTTAACAGAGTTTACAACATGTTTAAACTCGAAACAACATAAGTAAAGCTCAAATTTATAAATAAGACGTCCACATACAAAACTTAGTAATGTCATCTTCAAATTCATCTGTTGTTTATTCAACAAAGAATTTAATTCATTTTAAGATTTAAAATAACAGAGGATTTTAATTAGTCTCTTCGAAATTGTAAGGAGATGATAAGTTCACTCTGTAAAAGCTAAACCATCCCATTTTATCTAGAAACAAATTAATGGGAAATAGAAGGAGAGGTGTCCTGGATACGGTTATATTGGAGTTTCAAACTATTTTAAAATTAATGACGACTAATTACCAATTATGTTATGGTGGTTATTTTATTATTTATGCTGTTAATGAATGACCATTTTTAAGGAGACTATGTTACTGATGAGATTTTCATCCAAATAAGTGGAGTTAGTTATGTTCAATTCAAGGAGGTTCTATCAAACTTAACCAATGAGCATGTAGCTTGTGGTAGGGGGTATACATGGGAGGGGCTCTTGCAATTTCACACTTGCTTTTTGTTGATGACAGTTCTTTGTTGTCCAGTTTCTTTCATGAAATCTAATTTTATGAAGGAGATGTTTGACGCTTGAACATGATGTTTTTCGAGTTTAGGGTGCTTTTTACTTGGATTTACCCAGAATCGCGCGCTAACTTGTATTCTTCCATCATATATAGGCTATATATATGATAAAGGGGGCAAATCGCATTTATTTGAAATATCCAACAACAAAAAATTTACTTCCTTGAAACCTTGCCCTCCAAAGTTTGCTTATTTATGAGATCAGAGAAAACAAACTGTTTATTTATAATCTCTTTGCAGAATAAACTATCCTATAAAATTGTGAATATTTGTGCATGTCAGTGCAACTGGAAATTTTCTGAAACCATCGCCTATTCAATCAATTGAAAAATCCAAAGTTCTCTAATTTATTGTTGTTGGGTTGGGAATAGTCAATAGAAAACTCCTTGGGTTCAGGTAGAAGCTGCTTTCTTGCAGTAGCTTTCAAGCCAATCCATTGTGACACTCTTTGGCCTCTCTAGCGGCAATCCAAGAGCTCGATCCCATATCAACTGAATACACAACCATTTCAGATAAACTCAAGGTAAGAGTAAAGATTTGATTAAGGAAAGTGTGGATGTAGCAAACCTGAGAGCAAATACCAATACTCCTTGACACACCAAAAAGTACAGTGTAATATCTGTCCACAGTGAATTTAGAAAAGAGTTATCATCTCTCCAACAGATACCAATACTAACCCTCCATTCTCGTGCAAAAAAAGACAATTTTTGTACCTTGCTTCTGTCAAACCAAAATAGTTCAGCAACACTCCACTGTGAGCATCAACATTTGGCCATGGGTTTTTAACCTGTAAGAACGATAAAATGGGAATTACTTGTCAGAACCTCTAACAAAAATTGAAAAGTAGGACCAGCGGGGATTTAGTGTAATACATGGAATACTGTGTAAAACAATGCAAACTCTATGAAATTAGTGATTCTGGATGCAGTAAGTCTAGCTAAGAGATCAATTGTTTGGAGGTATCATGTAATTAGTGATTCAATGCAACTGAATAAGATACCTTGCCAAGCTCGGTGAGTATAGGAGGCACCACTTCATATAGCTTGGAAACCTGTCTCGGTCAAAGACAAATTAGCTGATAAAGATGTTTAGTATAGGACTGACACTTCCGCATTTAATCATGTTATTGTTAACATTTAGTAATAAAATATGCAAGTACTCACCAGCTGGAACAGTGGATCATCTGGTAAGTGCTTCATTGCAAACTCCCTCTGACACATGTATCTTGGGTCTGTTTTACGCAAAACACCATGTCCAAATCCAGGAACAACCTGAAGTTTACCAAGTACATGGCAAGATAATTAAAGGCAATACAATAGAATAAAGAATAGCAGCAGAAAATATGTAGATCAGGAAGACGACAACATGACGTAAGAGAATAAGGTTATTGAGACCTTTCAACGTCAAAACTGACCAGAGATAGTATAAAAGAACTAGCTTATATACAACTTGTAAGTCCAAAATTTCCTTCATCTGATTGCTGAGATAATCCATTAAATCTAGAATATAAACTGAGAGAAACCGAACCAACCAAAAATGAGCAGATTGATGAGTTCGGTTGGTGTTTATTGCTCAGTTACAATTAAAATTTCGCAGCTGCCAAAACATGAGATATTCTACCACAAAACAAGTAGTCATCAAATGCAGAATCTAAAATCTAAGTTAAATGATGTACGAAACTAAATACTCCATTCGTAAAATAAGCAAATTTTGAAATACAAAAAAAATGCTGAGTATCTGTACAAGAATACTGTCTATTACCTTGCCACTATTCAATGTTTTCCATACATATTCTTTCAAATGCTCTTTGGATATGTTCTCACCACATTCATCCACAACGGACTTGATCCAGAGCAGAACTTCCTGCAAGAATACAATCAAGTGAAAAATTTGTAACACCATAGTTTTAATTACAATGAAAATATATAGAACTATGCATCATGAACAGTAACATGAGTAACGAGAGAATTAAGAAAAACAAAATGCCTTTGTGTATAAACTATAGCAGGATAAGAGCTTGAAGCCATGGACAAATATGGCTTATTATGACGACAAGAAGAAATCAATCGAACAGCTTCTTTTGCAGGAACCGCATCATCATTTTTATAGCATTTAGAAACATTTTGGCAAACTATTAATTCATCTTGAATAAAAATATCAACCCTGCCTCAGAACATGCATAATTTGAAATAAGTGGATATAGACAAACTCCAGTCCTATCTACTCCAACGCCGACAGTGTATTTTACTATGTAACTGATACATATTGTTTTAAAACTCAGTAAGTGTGAGATTATAAATTT
Source organism: Erodium trifolium (assembly GCA_036897425.1). Taxonomy (NCBI): domain Eukaryota; kingdom Viridiplantae; phylum Streptophyta; class Magnoliopsida; order Geraniales; family Geraniaceae; genus Erodium; species Erodium trifolium. The sequence goes on along the minus strand of JAYMTN010002041.1, from coordinate 7,870 downwards.
GAAAACGGCAGTCAAACATCTATCCCAATAGAAGTAGTGTAATAATATTAATATTTCATACATGTCAATGTGCCTTCATGCATGCCAGATCCAAACAAATGAACCAAGTCAATTGTGAGTGGTGTATATGGAAGGCAAGTGTATGTGTAACTAAAAAAGGAATGGTCATGATTCATGAAAAATAATATCACCAATTTTGTTCAACCTGGACGGTTTAAAGTGTTTAGAAGAGAATTATTTTTCTAGAATACCTTCAAATTTCAGTTCAATGTCGCTGACTAGAAAACAGAAAATGTTTAAAGTGTTCAGAAGAAAAAATAATAGTGATTACAACGAAAAATTCCTGGCAACCCATTTTTTTAAGAATGCTGGCAAACGATTCTATGCATAAACCAATTTTCATCAGAACCTATATATCTCGTCAGAAGGGTCAACCAGTAATTTGTTAAAGAAACCAAAAGCCCAACTATAAAAGTTGTTGCATGATAAGTTCGAAATATACCTGGTTAGCCAAACCATGGAGTGGCCCAGCTAAACCATTTAATGCAGCCGCAAAAGAAAGGAAAGGATCTGATAGTGCACTGGCAACCTGAATTGAGTAAGAAAAAATATTAATGAAGAGCATCTAACTGAACTAAAGGTCCTACCATGGGTATACTAGCTACAATTTCTAAGGATGGTGTACCATAAGTAACGTGATCTCGGTATAAGTAGTTATGTAAAGAAATTAATCACAGCATTCAGAAGTGTAATTATGTATCTAGGCAACTTACTAGATGGCCAGTATGAGCGCTAACATTACCACCTTCATGATCACTGCAATACATAACTCCACATCATTTCAAATCAAAAGAGTGGCCTTCTTGGAATAAATATTAAACACAGCTAGATAGAAGAATGCATACGTATGGATGGTGATATAAAGCCTCATAAGCTCCTGCATCTGAGGACTGTCAAATCCCAACATGTGCGAGAAATTTGCACCGTAGTCCAAAGAGTCATCCAAGGGTATAGCGAGGCCATCTTTGTATATCCTTTAACACAGCGAACGTATATCCCAATAAGGTTGGTTATCCAAACAAACACGACATATATAGAGATACAAATGTTTGTCATCATGAACACCGTGCATGAGAGAGAGAGAGCGATTGGTGAAGTTAGATAATAATGTAGGACGAGAAATGATTATGGGACCCACTGGAAAACATGGATTGGTTTGGATAAACATTGAAAATGAGCAATTTTCTTCCATACCAAATAGGGGTAAAATAAAAATTTCAAAATCACCCCATCTAACACCATCGTAGAATGTGCAATCAGGCTAAACTTTATTGCAAAACTAGTTATTATAGCATTACTGACCGCCTGTAGATATAAGCAGCAACAAGTGGCACTCTTGCAATCAAATTTAGAGAATCTTCATAGGTAGGTTCCCAGTACCTAAACAATCATTGTCAATATGCTGGCATAACTGAAAAGTAAAATCAGTAAGATATTTCCACTGAAAAGAGCTGTACTTAGTTTTATGGATTCCCTTCTCATATGCCTTCTGGAATTCACTCTGTACCTGAAAATTAGATGCCAAATATCATTAATTTCCGAAAGAAATGAAAGACAATCCATGCAATAGGAGAAGTTTAAAATTTTATCAACATGAGTGAGAAAAATAATAGTTGATAACCATCATATGTGGATATGACGTGATACATTCACAGTGACCAAAACTTTCATAAAAAAGTAGGATAAGACATGTTAAGTCTTATCAATTTGTTTCTGAAATTAAATTAATAAATAATAAAAAACTCAAGCATTAATGAAAAAAGAATTTTCCCAGCTTACATGGTTAATATGAAGTCATTCCGCAAGAGCTAAAACAAACTTATTAACACAATGAACTAACATAATGTTAAGAGAATGCACACATCTTGTCGAAAAGGCCATTTACAAACCTGAAGAGCCATAACACCCGCAGTGAATTGAGTCATTGGATGAGCAGAGACGGGGAGTGCATCAATTGCCTTGTAGACATAATCTGTAATCAAAATGACAAGTGTAAAATAAGCCAGCGGTATCACGTATGATACTGACAAAGGATTAAGATTCATTTATTGACATCGGACGAAGTATAAGAAAATCCTACAGGTGATATGGATTGAGCAGTGAGAGAATAAACCCTCAAATCATTAAAGCCTTCAATAAACTCATTCAGTCTGAAACCCAGAAACATTATGAAGAGAACTAATGTACATATTTGCTCAATAAGTTAATGGTTAATTAACAATAAAAACTATGAGAGTACCAACTCAACTAAAAGCTCAAGCTGATAGTTGAAGGCACAATTATAGTTTTATATTCTAACACGCGCCTTCACGGACAAGCCTGTTTGCAGGTTTGGATGTGGAGAGAGAATGTTTTAGAAAAATGAGTCAATTAAGAAGATAGACAAGGCCTTTAGAAATAAGACATAATAAGTCCCATTGTGGGCTAAGATAAATAATTAGAATTTTGAAAATAGTGGGGTTTGAACCCGAGTCCGAGAGGAACCAAGCTCTGATACCATATTAGGGGACCAACTCAACTAAAAGCTCAAGCTGATAGTTGAAGGCACAATTATAGTTTCATATTCTAACAATACTATATAATTCTAGTTAAGACCAATACAAGTAAACACGAATTTTAGGTATTCAAAATACTACCAGTTTAATAATTATAAAAAACCTGGAATGGTTGCACGACTGCGCAGATCACTGGATAATGCAGCTACTTGCTCTTTGCTTGGTACCTACATAAGGGAAAGGTAGGCAAACTCAAGAACCCGAAATCATCCATTATTGTAACCAAACAGATTTAATAAGTAGCTGAATAACATATTCAAGTTTAAAAAGTAACAAGCAAGCCGTCTCTTGTCAGTGAAGATATCCTGAATGGAATTAAATAGGATTCACAGTGCAATAGTTCACACATCTTGTATGACACAGTAAGCCACAATGAAGTACATGTATGCTCAAATTAGAATGTTTCTCAAAGGGGCTGATACTGCACCTTTCCAGTTAGAAGAAGCCATAGAAGACCCTCTGGCAAAGGCTCTCCATCCGGCTTTGCAGCTGGTAGCAACTTCTGGCACTCTGGAATTGACAATCCCCTAAAGCGAATTCCCTAAAACACAGAAAGCCAACTTTCAGATCTACAACTACCACAACTGATCTCATCGCATACATTGCCGACCCAATCATTAAATATGAACAAAACGTTACCTATTTCACAATATGATAGGTGCACAGTTTTAGAAGTGGGAAAATAAGATGTGTACCTCATCTGGGTCGAGTAATGAGGTTTCCCAAAGCAATCCCGTCATTCCTCTCATACCACCAATTACCTTCCCAATATAATATATGGACCACAAAATCAGAAGTGGCACCAAACATATTATTCATAATAAGATAAATGGCAAAGACAGCAGTGGGAAAATTAGATATACAGAAATGATAAGAAATTACCATATCGACAGTGATATTCCCCAATTGAACCTTTCCATATTCTGACCTAAATTTCTTCAGGCGATCCTGCGATCCAAACAAGATACAGACATAGAGGATAAATCTCCATAGACCAGTGGTAGTAATCAGAAATATTCAAGAATGTCTAACAACAAAGAATATTTGGGATATATAAATTAGAAACCTTCTGACTAAACACCTAACATACATTCAGGCCTCTATCAAACAGAAAAAAAAAAAAACTACTGGGTTCACAAACATAAACAAACTTGTACAATTGACTGAATCAGATAGAGTAATACTTCAAAGCACAAACTTGATATCACCGTGAAATTAACATATTTGCAGTGCTGGGATGGATACTTATTCAAATCATAATGGTCAAGCAGAATATCAAAAAATGCAACAACAACAAAGAGAAAGCCAATAGTATGCATATGTAAACATATTTTATGGAAATGAATCCTGATTTGATCAATACACAAAAGTAGAAACTCACATGCAAAACATGTAAATAGAACCAAATGAGTTCAACAACAAAGAAGGAAAGATTTGAGTATCAAAATTTAACAATTCTTTATTGGAAAAAAAAAGAGCTCTTAAAACAAACCTGTTGTTCTGGGATCATTTCCTTCAATTGAGCATGAAGGTCCTGTGGCAAAAAAAACAATTGCATGAGAAATTTGTCAACACGAAAACAGGTACACATCCCACGTAAGCTGGTATGGTACAACATTCTACATACATAGTATTTAGATTAATAAAACTCAAGCACAAGAGGGGGGAAAACAATCTGTCCCCATATTCTGATCATGGTGTGATTATCAATATTACATGATAAACACAACAATAAAACATACACGTTTAATGAACCACTTGCCAAAACTCCCAACCAAAAACTGCCAAATCTAACCACGAACAACCTAACTAGCCATAAGATAGCTGACCAGACATAACAATCCAGACAGTCAAGCTAGATAAATAATAAATTAGAACTGTAGCATTTAACTCATCAACCAAAGAGTTCCAGTCCAATCAATTATCAATTGCACAACAAAACCAGATTCACGCGAACTCAAAACCTCAAACAGAGAGCGTAGCGGCATAGAGAATAAGAGATTACCAGATCAGAAGAGCTCTGCATTTGAAGCCATCGCACGGATTGGCTGAGACTCGGCTGCTTTACCTGAAACCAAAATTCAATCACTGAGCTAAAGAAAAAACAACAACGATTCAGCACCAACCAAAGGGATCAAAAACTCACAGCACGAGAACGCAGCTTTGAGAGCGCAGTCACTCCCCTGAAGAACGACATGGTTTCACAACCTTGCTTTTGCAGCAAAACTGTTCGACAATATTACGCAAAAACAAACAAAAGTAAGCAAAAATGAAATAGACAAAAATCGGATTGGCTGCGATGATGATTTTGAGTTTTGGATCGATCCTAAGAACAACGAGAGCGGCCAAAATGAAAATGAAATTGAAAGGGAAAAAAATTGGCAGAGAGGAGAAAGCGAATCATACACGGAGACGGTGTGGAGATCTGTAGTAGATTTTGGCTACAATTCAAAGAAAACGATTTTAGCGAGTGCGCAAAACGACCCTAAGCCAGCCAACTATGAAAAGACCAAACGAGGAACCAAAAGGCAAAATACTTCTTTTTTGACACGTTATTTATTTATTTATTATGGTCAAACCTAAAATTGTCTCTTTGGTTGTAACAAATTTTTTAAGCAAATTGAAAATACATATTTCAAAAGAAGACTAAAACCTACTGACAATCTCGTCTCTCCTCTCTATGCTTTCTGCGCCGTCTGCTCCATTTGTAACTATGATTGTCGTGCCTACCCTACCACTGAAGGATTGCCATCATCAGGTGCTCTTCTCCCTTTCTCTTGTTATGCCCCCCGCCTCCCCCTAAGTGATTTGTCAAGCCAAATCGAGAAAAGAAGAAGAGGAAGCCCCGACGACCCATTTCTACAACGCAACCTGCGTTCGCTCCGGAGGCCTTCCCGCCACATCCTCTCCGTTTGAAGGAGCAATCGCTCTGGTGTTCGAGCCAAGAGCCATAGCATCGCCTCCGGGAAACCCTAGCCCGAAAAGGGGAAGGTCGTTCAAGGCTCAACTTCCCTCGGGGATGTCCCTGAAATCGGTCCCGAACCTACCCTTCCCAACGTTCCTCCTCTCGGGAGCGGCGACGGTTAGGGTTGGGACCCCAATCTCGGATCCCCTCACTGAAGCGGCGCTAACCTCCCATGTGGTAGGGCTTCGTCTCTTCAGCTATTGGGGAACATGAGGGCTGCACTGGGCCAAGTGTTGGCCTCGGAACCTCCACCGTCCACCATGCATGCAGGGCTTCCGACCCCTTCTACTCATCCCTCAATACTAGGGGATCTTCAAGATGGATTCTCGGCGTGCTGCATCACAGACGAGGAGACGGTAGTAGTGGTGGTGCCTTATACTCCACCGGATCCACAAACCCTAGTTCGCCTGCAATTTGGCTTGGTGGGTCGTCTTGCCGCCCCGACTCTGCCGCAGAATGAGCTCCTATTGGAGGTCATCACCCGTGCTTGGGGTCGTGCTGCAACGGGGGTGGTTATTAAGCATACGGAGTCGGGCACTTTTTTCTTCTACTTTCTGTCCTCGGCGAATAGGACGTGGTTCCGTCAGAATGAACCATTGTGTTTCCATGGCCATCTTCTGCTCCATCGATTGGACTGGTACCAGCTCTAGGTCTTTGCTCGGGGTATTCCTCCCATTGTCCGAACAAAAGCCACCAGAGCGGCTATTGAGGTAACCTTAGGAGAACATGTGGATACCACATGCGATTAGTGGAATATGTGCTGGGGCGGGACGGTGAAGGTCCGGTTTTGGATGGACGTGCAGAGACCTCTCCAGCGAACAATAATCAAGAGCTTCCGGGACTACTTAGAGCCAATTTGCGTCAATCTCACATATGCCAAGCTCCCTACACTCTGTTTCAACTGCGCTAGAATTGATCACGTGGTTAGGGACTGAGACTGGGAAGTCCCAAGAGTTCCTCGGTATGGAGACTCCCACCTGGAGTTCAAGTCTTCCAAGGTTGATCGGCCATATGCGACTGATTGGGGGGCAGGAGCTGCAACCACTACCACCACCACCAGGATTTGCTCTATGACCTTGGACCCGATACCTAAGACCGGGTTGCCTCGAGGGAAGGAGGCATGCATGATCGTGGACCCAATACCTAACCCTGGTCTACGGGCCCAATTCCGACTGGATAAGGAGCGTTCCACTTGGGGCACCGGCCAATCATCTACGATAGGCCTCCCTGGATGTTCAGAGATAGGCCTCCCTAGGTCCGGGCACATCAACCTCTATCCCTCCTTCAACCTTATACCATCTTCATCACAATATTAGAACCCTAAATTGATATCATAAGACCACACACCGTCCTCCGCCGAAGACGAGACTAAACCCAGCACCACGAGCTTCATCCTCATCTTCAAATACTCTTAACTCATATCTGGAAAAAAAATCAAAATCAAACCCGGAGTCTTCTCACAGCGAAGTCCCATCCCCAAACCCCTAAATCTGCGCCTCTCTCCTCCATTCTCTCTCATCCCCCAAACAGAGCCTCGAGCCACCGAGTTCAAAACTCGCTCTCTAAACTCGCCGCAGCGGAGGTCTGAGGACCAAGCAAGCTTGGAGAGGGTCGTGCGGCGACGGCGGTGTCTCTGTCCTTGACATCTCCACGGGAAGAGGTTGAAATGGGAGAGAGGTTGAAATGAGAGATGCGCGAGATTGAGAGATTGTTGAGAGAGAGGTTGAAATGAGAGAGAGATTGAGAAGAGCAGATGAGGGAGAGAAAATGAAAAAGAAGTGGGGGATTAGGTTTCGTGGGTTTAGAAAAGGTTGAAGGGTAAAAATGATTTTTTTCAAAAATTAAGGTCATGTGCATAGCACTTGACCATTTTCCATCCAAAAGTGGATGAAAGTGATTGTAGGTATTAACGTGAAAAAAACAACGCATTCTAGGGTAGTGAGGTGCCACAAATAAAAGTTAGGGTAATGAGATGGAAAAAAAACACATAGTTAGGGTAGTGAGATGAAAATAACCCTTATATTAATAAATGCTACAATTTATTCTAAAAAATACATATTTGAAAGCTATTGAATTTGGAAAATGTTTCAATGAACTCAAACCCCTAATATTCTCTGAACACAACCGTCACTTTATGTGCTTGAGCATCTCGTTGGCGGCCTCTCCCTTCATCTTTGAAGATTGTCGATCTCCTTTCTTTCTTTTTGTTCGTCAGCCTTTATCTCTCTTCTCTTCCTCGTCGTCGATCTGCCATCCTTCTGGTTTGTGTCACTACTTTGAGCTCCGACCG
>JAYMTN010002040.1:0-11684 GCA_036897425.1 Erodium trifolium | reverse complement strand
CCTTTAGTGTGTTTATAGAACATGATAGAACATTCATATTGCCCTTTGACAAAATTAGACCTTTAAAAGGGAATTATTTTGATTCAATCATCCCTTTTTATAATATAAAAAAAATCATCTGAATTATTAAATCAAATTAAACTGATAATTACATTACACGAATTTTAAATGTGCAGAATTCTAAATGATATGTGAATCCATTGCAAATACATACCCAAAGTAAGCACAACTCTCATACTTCACTTAACAATACTTGAAACGGGAGTGATATAGATGCCAATGGCATCAACCTGCCACCCTGAACGACCATGAAAGCCAACGATGGCCGACCCGTTCAAGCTTATGTTGAATTCACTTCCTTCGGACCCGCCAAAGGGGCCATACTTCCGGCCACGGTTTGTAGTGAATTCGAGCGACCGAACCACACGACTCCCAAGAAAATCACCGATCGTGCCGCTTATGGCCGTCAGGTACTCCTCCGGCCACTCCAAAGTAACCTAAAAGTGCATAATGAAGGAGGTTCAAGTTCAACATAAAAAAAAAAAAAACTTAATTTTCTGAACATTTTGAACCAGCAGAGTTGTAAAAACCGGTTCAAACGGTTAGCTGAATCTTTCGAACCGGTTTTTACAACATCGACCAGATATTTAAAATATTAAAACCGAACATAATTACACAAAAAAACCTTAATTTCTAAACATATGGAACAAGTTCAGTGTTGTAAAAACCGGTTCAAACGATCGACTGAATCTTTTGAATCGGTTTTTACAACACTGACCGGATTATTTTCAAATTCGGTAAAACTATGTCAGTGTTATAAAAACAACGTCTATACGTCAATTATGTATAACCTTGTACTGAATGCCTCCCAAGCCGCAACCGATTTTGTCTGAGCACTCGAGCTTTCCGATTCGATTGCTGCCCACAAAGGAAATCGAGTCCACAGACCAGGCAGAATTGATGATGATCCCGGTAAGGCCACCGTCGGAGGGAAGAAATTTCCACGGCTTGCCGCCGCCGCCTCCCCATGCACCGATCTCGGTGATGGCCTGAGAAAAAAAAACATCAAACCATCAAATTAACAAGACCTAAGCTACGTGAATGGTTATAGTTTCCGGTTTAAAGAGATACCATTGCCGGTTCCGGTTCAACCAACTCCGGCTCTTCCTTCTTAATCTCCGGTTCGGGTGCAACCAACTCCGGCTCTTCCTTCTTAATCTCCGGTTCCGGTGCAACCAACTCCGGACCTTCCTTCTTCACTTCCGTTACCGGTGCAATCAACTCCGGCTCTTCCTTCTTCACCTCCGGTACCGGAGAAACCAACTCTATGCATGTTTTGTTCGCATGATCATTGTAGTTCGGACTCAACGTTAGGAGCACGAACAATGTAACCACGGTGTGAAGCGAAGCCAACCAAAAACTAAACCAGACCGTACATGGGACACGTGACACGTGACAACATGTCTGTACACGTGACATGTGTATGTATCTGAGAGATTTAATAATTTGTTGAGCTTAAATAGAGTGGTAGAGTATACATAAATAATTAGAAGTCTAATACGATATAAATATGTATTCAAATTAAACCTAATAAAGAGTGTATAAGTAATTAAAAGTCTATCGTAATATAAACTTCTATATACATTGAATTTAACCAACAACCCTACCAGTATATGAATTCTAATTATATAATCTAATATTATTTAAATACCATTTTTTGAATGGCATTCAATAAAAAAAGTATAAAAAAGAGGATAAAAATGACAATTTTTGGATGTCAAGATGAAAGTATATTTTTGTCATTTTTAAGAATTTTTTTTTAGTATCAAACAATGCTTATTCATTGAAACCATAATGAAAAACATAAGGATCTCTATTTATTTTAAGTGATTTGAAGGAAGAAATTAGTAATTAAATACAAGTTCGTACCAAACAAACCGAATACAATCTGTTATCGACAGTTAACGGGTCCGGGTATTGTTTATCCGATCGGAACTCGTATGTTTTTTTTTATCAGCCAAGAAATATATATAATACCCAAGTTCCAAAGATTGGAACAAGGGGAAAGAAAACATCAAGCCTCAAGCTACCGAAGCTGAACCAAGTTCAAGTACAATGAGATATGCTGAATAGAAGGCAACAAGGCCAAAATAAATACAGTCAAAAGGGATTGCAATTGAAGACATGGCAGATGGATACTATGAGCTGCCGATGTAAATTGATGAAGCACTTGAGAATGGCGATGTATGTGATGAGATGTTGCACTTGTAATATGAGGAATTGAACTGTCTTGGAGAGTAGCGCTGTAGAGGCAAATGAAGACAAGCCCTTCAGTGTATTGTAAATTGCCAAGGCCCATAGGAAACAAGGATGATCAAGTTGAGATCGAGTAAGAGAAGCTGCAAAACCAAAATAATTATGGGAGCAGCAGCTGGGTAATGAAGCCAATCATGAGATGCTGAAGTATGAAATTGCAGCAGGTAGCTCCACCTAGGAGACCAAGAACTGAACCACGGGCTGAGTCTAAAAAGACTGAGAGTGATTTGAAACATGCTGAGATAAATACAAAACACCAGCCCACTGAAGCAAGGCCAAAGATGCCAAACCAAAGGAACCTGCAGAGAGAGACCAACACCAAAGCAGCAAGGGCAGAGAACCCACAACAAACCCTCAAACCTAAAAGAGAAGTACCCACACTCAGAGGAATAAGAGGAAGAAAAAACCCCCACACCCCAAAGAAAGAGACCAAACATCCCAATCTCACACCTAGCCTCACAACTAGCTCAACCAACCCAAAACCCAACCCATGCCCAACCCAGTAGAGAAAACAGCTAGAAGACTTGAGAATTAAGGAACCAACCAAAAGGTCTCAAAACACCCGTCCACCAAATATTAACAAGATTAGAAACATGACCAGGGATCCTTCAACCAAGATGTAATGTTGAAATAATACCCTTGCCTGAAAATAGCCCATTCACCAGAGTAAACTTTGTTCTGAATATTTGAAAAGATTTGCAATGATATGAATTCTGACCCTTGAAATATATAAGCATTCCTTGCCAACCAAAGGCACCAAAGGGTGGTCTTGAGAATAGAACACCATATTCTTCTGTATTTGAAAGGAATTAAGGTATGCCATGAACAGAATAAACTTTTGATATCACTTGGGATAACCATAGAAATCTGCCACCAAGACAGAATTAAACCCCAGACTTCCCAAGCCTTTGGACAGTGTAAAAGGAGATGAGCTCCATCCTCTAAGTCCCAGTTACAGGTAGGACAGATCAAATCTTCAAAAGATAATGGCATACCTCTTGTTTCTAGGAAACATTTTGAAGGGATTGCCTCCAGGCAAGCAAGCCAGCAAAAGGCAGTTATTTTGGGAGGTGTTCCAGGAGACCAAAGATGAGTTGCCCAGCCTTGTTTAGAAATGCCTTGCATTGCAAGTAAGGAATAAAGCTTGCTGACAGAAAAACCTCTACTATCACCTTCCCAAATAAGGACATCTTCTACATTGTCTCTAATATTGATCTGTGAGAGAATGGTATAGAGTACCATCCATTCCTGTGTTTCCCAGCCTATTGGGGATCTTCTGAGCATCAAATCCCAAGCCTCACCATCCCACAAATTAGCAATAGAACTTGTTTTGGTAGTTGCCAGTAAATACATTCTTGGAAATAGTTCTTTAAATGACAAGTCCCCCCACCAAACATCAACCCAAAACATAATCCTGGAGCCATTTCCCAGTGTCCAATGAAGTCCTTTCTGTCCAAATATATCAGTGAATCTTGGGTCAACCTTAAGTGCAAGAATTTGAGTCATGAAACTTGACTGGTGAATTTCTGGAAATTGATAGAGATCCCATTGGTTAGAATCCCAACCAAACCTTGCACAGATGACCTGCTTCCAAAGTGGATTTTTTTCTGAGGCAAACCTCCACCACCACTTTGCTAGGAGACAAGAGTTCATGAGAGAGAGACTTTTGATGCCTAATCCACCACCTTCCTTTGGTTTACATACTGTATTCCAATTTGTTTTGCAGAATACCCTATCTTTAGCTGATCCATGCCATAAAAATTTCCTCTGCCAACTTTGAAGTGATTTGAGTACAGCTTTTGGAGCTTTTAATATTGAGAAGAAGTAGAGGGGTAGGGCACTGAGAGTGGATTTGATCAATGTTACTCTGCCTCCAAATGATAGCTGTTTTGCCTGCCAGAGTCCTAAGGCCTTTTTATATCTGTCAATGATGATCTTCCATGGCTTGATTCTTTTGTAATTTGCTCCTAGAGAAAAGCCCAAGTATGATAGTGGAAGTTGTTGAGCTGGACATCCCAATGCAGTAGAGTAGATCTCTTCCTCTTCACTGGTGAGATTCATAGTAATTACAGCTGATTTGTTGTAGTTGACTCCCAAACCAGAGGCAAATTGAAACATTATAAGAGCATTCTTGAGATTATCAGCTCCTTCAAGTGATGCATGAATGAAAAATATAGAATCATCAGCAAACTGCAAGTGTGAAATTGTAGGACCATTCAACCCCATTCTAATTCCTTGGAATTGTTCTCCTTGTATGCCTGCTTTCATGATCTGGTTTAGTCCTTCAGCTATAATTGTAAACATCAGTGGGGAAATGGCACAACCTTGTCTGAGGCCCCTATAAATTTTAAAGTCAGGTGATGGAGTCCCATTAATAAGAATAGAAACATGAGCTTTGAAACAGGAAATCATCCAAAATCTCCAAAGCAATCCAAAACCCATTCTCTTAAGGATGCTCATTATAAAGGTCCAGCTGACACTGTCAAAAGCCTTTTCAAAATCTGCTTTGAATACAATGGCCCTTTTCTTTGTTTGCTTGAGATGCTGAACTACTTCATTTGCAATCATAATGCCATCCATAATCTGTCTTTCTGATATGAAGCCCGTTTGCTCATCTCCAATCAAGGCAGGTAGCAATGATTTTAATCTTGTTGCTAGGAGTTTAGATAGTATCTTATAGGGCCCTCCCATAAGGCTTATAGGCCTGAAATCATCAAATGATTGTGGACTATCACATTTGGGAATCAATGTCATAAAGGATGAGTTTAACCCTTTCCCAAGCTGGCCAGACATATGAAAGTGTTTGAAGAAATTCTTGAGATCATCCTTGAGAATAGGCCAACATACTTGAAAAAATTTGAGACTGAAACCATCAGGTCCAGGAGCTTTGTCACCTGAGCAGGCCATTATAGCAAGCAATATTTCTTCCTCTGAGAAATCCCTCTCAAGCCAATCTGCTTGATCTTGGGAGATAGAACTGAAGTTGAGATGCTCCAAGGATATAACATCAGTTGGAGGTTGGGAGAATCTTGTACTAAAATGAGTTGATGCTGCCTCTTTGATCTGCACTGGATCTGTTAAAAGTTGCCCTTGGAAGTTGATTTGTGTAATTTGCTTTTGTGCTCCTTTAAAGTTTGCAATCCTGTGGAATAGTTTGGATCCTTTATCCCCATAATTAGCCCAGTTTTTCCTAGCCTTGAAGCTCCAAAGCTTGGATAGTTGTTTGGTCTTGAGAATCAATTCTGCTTTGAGCCTACCTCTATCACTGCTTTCAGCTGAGGTTAGTGGTCTTGAATCCAGAATAGAATCCATTTGATCTATCTCAACTCTGATATTTTTGATGGTAGTTTCAAGAATACCAAAGACTTCAGTATTCCATTTTTTGAGATCTTGTTTAAGTAACTTTAATTTTTGCCATAGAATGATATGTGGATAACCTTGTACAGAATATGATTTCCAAAAAGCTTCAACTGCTGAATAAAATCTGGAGTCTTCTAACCAGATATTGAGGAATTTAAAAGGCCTTGGCCCCCAATCCAGTTGCTTATCTGTGAGAAGAATTGGCTTATGATCTGAAATGCACCTTGGAAGACTTGTTTGTGTGATTGAGGCAAATGATGCTAAGAACTCACTGGAGATCAAAAACCTATCCAATCTGGAAGCAGTAGAGGCAGATCCAAACCATGTATATTTTCCACCAGAGAGAGGAAGATCAAGGAGGGCTGTATTATTTATGAAGCTTTGAAAATGAACCATGTCTGCATTTAAGTTTCTGCAGTTTGTCCTCTCCTCTGGTATCAAGATTGTGTTGAAATCACCAGCAATGAGGATTATCTCTATAGTATTTAAGGCCTGTAATTTCAATTCAATTTCTCTCCATAGAGCTAGTCTGCCTTGAGGAGAGCATGGGGCATAAACATTGATGAAACAACAAGATTTATCAAGGCTTTTGATCAAACCTGTCCAAATGAGAGCTCCATCTATATTGACACAGTCCTCTTTCTGAAAGGAAGATGATTTCCAAATAGATATTAAGCCCCCAGATGATCCAATAGCAGGATTAAAACTCTTCTCCCAACCCCAATATAAGCCACAAGATCTGAGAAATGAAGGAGATACTTTATCTAGTTTTGACTCTTGAATAAGAATAAACTGAGGAGCTTGCTTGCGCAACACGTCAGCTAAAGTTCTCTTCTTCTGGGAAGAAGATAATCCTCTCAAGTTCCAGGAGAGGATTTTCATAATGGGATTTTACTGTGGTGTAGGTTTAGAAGACAGAGTGTCTCCTAAATCACCATAACCATTATCCGAATCCTTCTCCAAATCCACATAATCATCTTCACTTCCTGCTTCAAGTTCCACACTAGAGTTCTTTTCTCGCTCTAAATCTCTAACTCTATTAACTATAAAATCATCAGAGTAAGCAGATTTAAGACCTATTGCTTTACCAAATTTCCAAGCTCTTTGTCCTTGCTGAATTTCTGGGGAGTTTTTTGCAATTGAAGAAGTAGACGTGGATCTTTGATTGCCTTGCTTTAATCTTGACCTGGTTTCATAACCATGTGAAGCTTTCTTGATTTTTCCTTTTGATTTTTTTGAAACAGTGAGGGAGGGAAAATCATTTTCCTCAACTCTAAAGCCCATAAAGTCTGCCACTTCAGTGATTTGTTTTTGCAAAAGGTGAACAGGAGCAGTGCCAGCAGCAATTGGAGACTTGGAGTTGATGGCTGCACTTGGTTCGAGATCTAAGCATGGTAATGATTGTGAGTTTAGAGAGTTTAGACCATGTATTAGGACAGGAGCATTAATTGCATCAGTATCCAAGGTGGCTTCTAAAACAGGAGGGAGAGAAGAAGGAGAAGATACCAATAAATGCTGAGGGTCCCTTGTCCCAACCTTCTTTTTTGTGGGACATACCTGCTCCAAAATTACCTTGGATGAGAGAACTAAGGTGGTAGTTGGAGTAACAAGTGGAACTGAAGAAGTATTAAGTAGAGGAACAGTGTTGTCATTGTTCCTCATGTTCAACTCTGTAGACAGAGAAGGAATAAATGCCTCATCAATGGCCTTGGAGATCTGCAGAGGGTTTTCAGATGCAGAGTGAATGTTTTCCTTTAACTCCTCCACCAACTCATGCACTACAACATCCTCAGGCACCTGCAAGTTGGCATTTTGAGGAGAGAAAGTGTCATCCACAATTAATTTGTCTGAGTTTTGATCTTCTGATATAATGCCTTCCACTCCCCTTTGTAAAAGATGTTGCACTGAGTTAATGGCCTCTAACTGAGAGGGTCCCAAAGATGGATCAGAGGGTGATTCCAATTCAGGAGATTGTGGAACAGACACAGATGATGTTTCTTGAGATGAAGAGCCTTGAGAAGGGTCATCTGATTTATTTGAAATAAGTGGGACTGCAGCAGCTTCCAGAGTGTGAATCCAAACTTTTACCTCGTCCTTACACAAATAAATATTGAACTCCTTACTAAAACCTTGTAGATGAGTGGTATGTATTAAGAGATAGGCAACATCTATTCTTAAACCAGAAGAACAATCTGGATGAACATAAACCATGGACCCTACTTGTCTAGCACAAGTCTCAAAGGTTTCAGGACACCAACCTTGGAATGGAATACCATGAACGGCTATCCATTGAAATTTACCCCCCTTGGTACAGAGATTTTGCTTACCAGAAATGAGAGAGAGCCACTTCTTCAACCAGGCTCCATTATCTCTCATCAATTCTTCATCAAATTTGGGATCAGGGCAATGCAAAAGCACAAGTCTATTTCCCAAAGATTTCAGTTGTATTTCATAGACTCCATCCAGAGTAATTTCATTCAAGATAGTATTGACATTGTGTATACTATGGGTTATTGCCAAGTGAGAATTTTGTAACCAAGATGCATGTGCTGTAACCACTGACCCTTGCAGAAAAGAATAATGCTCTTGATCTGCCAAAGTGACATCTTCATCAAATAGAGCTGATTTTGCAATTTCCTTGTCCTTATTCCAGGCTTCGGTAACAAATAGTTTATGGGAGGAAACAATGAACCCATTGAATTTGTAGATGGCATCCTGCAGAGCAGCATTATGGCTAAAGTAACAAAAGCCAAACCATTTACCAGACCTGTTTTTCTTTGGAGCCACAATTGCTTTCCAAATACCTTGAATGCCAGAAAACAGATCATAAAGCCATCTATTGGTGGCAAAGTCTGGGAGATTATGAACAAAGGCAATCAATTTGGATGGTTGAGGCTGATTTATAAATTTTCTTTTCAAGCTTTCTGAAGGAACCCTGTTCCTGATTACTCTCTTCCAAACTGGTTCAGAAGAAGTGTTGTTCTGAAGCAAAGCCTTTTCAGAGGCAGAGGTAGAATTGTTCTTATACAAGACCTTTTCAAAACCTGGAGGAGGATACCCCATTGAGGATGAGTTTTCTTTCTGACTTTGCTCAACTCTAGCTGGAACCAAAATCGATTTGATCTTCTTTGCTCCACCAGGCCTAGTGACAACCCTATGCTGGAGCTGATTCCATTCCTCATCTCTTTTCTTCTTATAATATAATGGATGACCTTTGAAGCCAATATTGTTAGTTTGAATATCTGGGGTTTGATCTGTGTCCGAGGCCACAGGACGAAAATACCTGTCATAAAACATCTTTTGCCCATCTAGAAGCTTGGTGTGACCACCCGGAGAGTACTCTTGGGTTCTGTCAGAGGATGAGTCTGAGTGAAATCTATTGTGCCTCAACTTCTTGATACCCTTCTTCTTCACCTTAGATTCTGCTAAGAGATCACCACTGAGCTCTTGGACCGAGAGTCTAGCGCCCAGAGCGTTGCGAGATTCCATATGAATGATTCTGCTACCAAAGCCCCAAAGAAGAAGTAGAAACTGCAACCAGGAGAGACACAAATTTTGGGTGTGCCAAATCAAAACTCAACTGGTTTCCAAGCCTCACACTGCTTCACTTGATCCACATAATTCCCTTGAAATTCTGCTACCAAACCCCAAAGAAGTAGAAACTGCAACCAGGAGAGACACAAAACTGCTAGGCTTTCCGATCCTCCTTCGGTGGTTCGATGGCCAAACAAATGGCCATCCTGAACACTACACCGAGGAGAATGAGAATCAGAGAAACAAGATGGAAGAAGGAAGGAGATGAATCGGGCTTGTGGAGTTAGATCTAGGTTGTATATTTGGAGGAATAAAGTTGAACCTCTTTGGAGCTTGAAAACTGAGATTGAGAAGCCTCCACCGCTAATAATAATCGGTGTAAAAGAAAGAAGGGAGTTAATGTGTCCTTATTGTTACTTTTATTTGTAACAGGTTATTATCCTGTCTCTTTTAGTTGCATTATATTAGTTGAAATTAAAGGATAATTGTTAAAATTTACAATGAATTAATTTTTTTTTGTAAATATTCGAGTCCCGTGACAAGAATTGTCAAGAATGTTATCTGGACGGGGATGTTCATTATTTATGAATGCTAGAAGAAGTACATGAAGAAATAATTGAAGTGGAGTGAAGCCAATCAAAAATATATATGAATGATACATAGCTTGAATATGTTTAAGACTTGATTCGGCTTTGCTATCAACTTCATGTATTGAAGTAAGGTTTATCTTCTTAAGAATTTGCACCAAAAAATAATTTTCGAAAAAAAAAACAACGCCCCTGTCACGTGCCCCCCTTTTTCGTCCTAGGTCACCGACCCCAACACTTCTCGGCCTGTCACGCGCTTGTCACGTGCCCCCTTTTTCGTTAGGAAAGTGTAGTTGAGCTTCCATCTCAAGACCATCTCCGATCTGGATCTTATGTTGGGTTTGGATTTGATTCCAAGACCAGTGATTACAAGGTTATGTGCGCTACGCGCAACGTGTGTGAAATTTTTTATTTGAGCAAGGGTGTTTGGAGGAGCATCGGCCCTCCCAGGCCTCCACGGAGAGCTGGGTTCACCGGTCAAGAATGTTATCTGGACGGAGCTGTTCATTGGAGTAACAAAATCAATATGGTTCTATTGTCAGTCAATATGAGCAACGAGTGTTTTCGGGACATAAAGATGCCTGATTTCACTGGCAGTTTCACACGTATAGAAAATGTGACATCCTGTGGATTGATTCATGTGTTAGCGTGGAAAACAGAGACGAGCTGTTCAATCTGGGTAATGAAAGAATATGGTGTAGCGGAATCTTGGACTAAAGTCTCCAACATTAACCTGGGGAATAATCGAATTCATCCACGCAAATGGATGGTGAAGTTCTCATGATCGTGCATGTATTACCCCGTGTTGGGATGTTGCTGAGTGTCTGTACTCACTAGTTTAGGTTACATACTCTGTTGTTTGTTCTAGGAACTTCGTTTAAGGTTATCTTTGTTTGTATGTAACCAATTTCGAGGGTTTTCCTTTACCTAGTTCTTCATTTTGAAGTCTAGGTACTTATAAAAAAAATTGCTGATAAAAAAATATAACCGTGCTTGTGCAAAAATCGTAACCTTAACATCAGTCCAAAACCATATTATCGCAAGCATGATTCTGATTCCAAGCAAGATACAAGTCAAGTATAAGAATCAATCTACACTCGGCTACGGATTCAAACCAATTTATATCAGGATTCCAAATTCTGGTAATCCTCTTTCTTGGTGGAGTAATAGGAGATGAAACTAGGGCACAATGATCTCTGTAAAGGTCATTAAAAAGTGAGTTTGAGAAGAAAGGTCGTTCAAAGATCGTTTTTGAGATGAAATGGATAAATATATGTGACTTGACCAGATAACAAAGGTCACTGAAGGGTCGTTTTCGAGATGAAAAATCATTCAAAAGTATTTATAAGATAGGAAAATATTTTAATAACAAATCTCGTAGCTACTTGTATTAAAAAAAAATAAGAGTAGTTATGGCTCTACTAGGGTTTCAGCAGAGCTCTGCTAGGGTTTCGATTCGACGCCGTCTTGCCGCGCCTTCCTCTGGTCTAATTTCCATTCCTTCCGGTATAGTTTTGGACCCTCCCAGCGTAGTTTCGATTTCTCCTCTCCGCTGCCATGGTGTTCTCCCCTTTCCTCTGTCTCTTCTAGTGCTGCTAGGCCTGGATTAGAGGAGCTCTCCTTTCTGCGAGGCGAACTACTTCGGTCTCCTTCGCGGGCAATTCCTCAGTCCCTGATGGAGGAGTCCTCCTCCACGGACCTTTCCCTAGCAGGTTCCTCCCCGCCCTCACCCCAATCGGTGGAGCCATCACTGTTTCCTCCTCCTTGGCCTCCACCGGTGCATGCGAAACCTTCACAGATTTGGGATACCCCCGTTTTCTGTATCTCTTGCAGTTTGCTCTGGCACTGGATCATACTCTATCGGATCATCCCTCCGGAGCAACCCTC
>JAYMTN010002039.1:0-11691 GCA_036897425.1 Erodium trifolium | reverse complement strand
CATCCACCTCCCGGGCCCCTCCTCTAGGCCGGACCGTGCCCGCCCTCTGCTGTCCACCGGCTGAGCATCGCCGTCAGTCGCTGCCCGAGGCCCCGCTGCTATCAACCGTCCGTGCCTATCTGTCTTCCGCCACCCAAGCCCCGCCGCGTTCCTCCTACGGCTTCGACGACGATTTTTCTGCCTTTGTTGCTGTCTTACATTCGATGTCGCCGCCGGTTTCACTACCGTCGCCGTATTGTATGGATGTGTTTGTGGCCACTCTTCTGTGTCACCATGCTGGTATCGTTCAGCCGAGACTCCCAGATGTTGCACGTCCCTGTGCAACTCTCCTTGGTTTCTCGGTCTCGATTGAGTCGTTGTCTAACGTAGAAGGTCAAGACAACCCCCCAAAGGGCTTTTCGAACCTTGCCTCTGCTTTTTGTACGAATCATTGTCTCGCCTTGCGAACTCTTGTACTGGCCTCCTAAATTGCCTATAGGCGTTTGATTAAGGTTAGCATACCGATACACCTGTTGGAGTCCATGACATAGTCTTAATTTTGTTTTGGGTGTATTCCTCGTTGGATACATTCCCGTGTATGTATTGATTGACTAGCTTTAATGAGATAATACTATGATAGCAAGATCTTTAAAATAAATTTAGCTGACCCATATCATCTTTCTATAAACATCAGAAAAGTACCATACTTCAAAATCTACTTTATTTTCAAGAAAAATATGTTGGTTGGTTAATTAGAGCATGCTCTTTTTGTCTATAGATGTTGAAAATCTAACCGTTAAATTTATTTTTATTTTCAATCTAAGAATATCTCCGATTTTTGATAAGATTGCTGACTGATAGTACTGGCTGATGGCATAAAAAAAATAGTAAATTTTCGTATCAACCGGCTGATACGAATTTTTTTCCAGTCACAAGGCTTAAAGGAATTTTTTTTTCAACTTTTTTCTGCACTTTTCGTATCCGCCGGTGGATACAACCGTCAGTAAGCTTACCGACACGCCTATCCGCCAGCGGATATCCGCCACCGCTTTGTATTTGTCAGCACCTATCCACCAACGAACCGCCTACGAACGACGTGAGATTCTCTAAGATCAACTCATAACCTACGGTTCGAATCACTCCAATTATGAATTTATTTAAACTCATGAGTTTGTTTGTAACTCAAAATGATTTACTCTCAAATCATTTACATATCAAATAAGTGTTAGGATATGGAGCGAATCATAGATACAAAATAAAGTTAGAAAGTGTTTGTTATATAAGGAGTTACATTATAGTTGAATAAATTACCCTTCCATGACTCATCATGAGCAATGGGGCACCTGGACTGCTCTCTTGGCCACTGCTGCTTTCGGAATCTGGTAACCTCCCTTTCGTTTTCGTTTATCAACTTTCTAGGCGATGGTTATGGTTGTGGCTTTCGAAAGGCACTAAATTTGGATCCGTAGTTAATTTGAGGTTTAAGGTCGGAGAAGACCAAGACTGGAAGCAAGCACACTGAGTGGAGCACTTCGGTTGGACTTGCAGCGAGTAATTTGGGAATTATTTCACTTTTATTGGAGTTTCTGCTTCCATGGGCTGTTCCGTTGTTGTTGTTTACAGCAGATTTGGTAGGTAATTTCTTTCCCCCCAACATTATTATATTTATGGACAATGTCTTGCAAGTTCATCATCCTGTGATTTTGAACGTGAATGTGCTAATAATCAATCAAAGTCTGAATTATACTATGCGAATGATATAGCGCAAATTTGAGTTAGGGATTGATGGGGTTTGTAATTTCACGTTTTTTTTTATATAACTTTTATCAAATAAATTATTACACATACAATGTTCTAAAGAACATGTAGAAGCAAACATTGATTATGACTGGTAGGAGGAGTTTCAGTTGACATATGTGGTGTATTATTGCTTCTATCAATCAATGGGGTAATCAAATTCAACATCTTGATCTTGGGTTTAGGTTATATTCGCAACATCTTCTATGCCGATTCAAATTGCTTCCATTGGTTTATTTCAAAACCGACCAATAAGCTGCTAATAATTGGAGGAAAAGCATTGTAATCTGTACTATATTAATTTCCAGCTGTTCTCTTTTGTCAGTTTTTGTTTGTTATGATTTTCAATTTTTTGTTTGTTTGTTATGTGGCTGTCTTGTAGCTTAAAGCATCCTCTGTCAGCTATATATACTCAGAGCTCACCGTTTCATCATCGTTTGCATTGCACTTGGATGCAGTAACTCTCGACCCTGCACTTGTAAATTGCAGGAGCATCTATCTCCCCGTTAATGGCTCCCTTCACTACCACAGGAGCTACACAGCCACTTCTTCAACTCTTAGCTCCTTTTCGCCACCCGTTCTCTTCCCACTTCAAAGGCTCCTCACGGTCACATTCACTTTCAGCTGGAGCTAATCTGTCCCATCTCTCTCTTCTCGCTGCGCCTAGAAACAGAAGGTCAACTCTGTCCACTGTGAAGGTCAGGTCACAGCTGAACAGGCCTATAATTTCGCCGGACGATCACTGGGGTACATGGACAGCCCTCTTCGTCATTGCTAGTTCAGGTCTCTGGTAGGTACCCCTCCTTTTTCACTCTGGTTGGGTTAATGATAGGGAATACGACTACTTCATTAATTGATGGTTATCAATTTGGTTGGTGGGTATGCTTAATGTCATGGGCAAATTGCGTTTCAGGTCAGAGAAAACCAAGATTGGGAGCACTGTTAGTGCTGCCCTGGTTAGCACATTGGTTGGTCTAGCAGCAAGCAATCTTGGCATCATTCCCTTTGAGGCACCTGCTTACTCCGTTGTCTTGGAGTTTCTTTTACCCTTGAGTGTTCCCCTCCTGTTGTTTAGAGCAGACTTGCGTCGAGTAATGCAGGATACTGGGACGTTGCTCCTGGCGTTTTTACTCGCTTCAGGTAATCTTCCTTGCTATCAACCCTCCAAAAGCGTTATTATTTTTGTTTCACTGTTTAACAATGTTGGCATTCGCACTTCATTTTGTGAATTATGCAATGTCAAGTGAAGCTTAGAGAAATTTAATGCCTTATTACATGTACTAATGTCTGGTAGTGATGAGCTCCTGTAATAACTAATAACTAAACCAACCCTGCATCTAGAATTTTGGGATAGTTACACAAACTTGCATTTACCTACTTATTTGTTAGAGTATCCACAATGGAGTTTTCGATAGACGCTCTCGGATTGCTCTTCATTAAAGGCGGTCTTCGATTTTCTCCTGGACACCACCTCCATGAGGTTCAATATCGGAGGCCGTTTGCGACGCCAATATCTTAATAAACTCGACCAATCATCGAACATGAACAAAATAACACACAAGTAGGAGTGTTAGAACGTCGATTTTTACAACCTTTGCCTTTCGAATTTACACAAACTTCTATCTGCGTTGTTATAGTTTTAGTATCCTCAATTTAGGAGTTGGGTTTTTCCTATTTGGCGTTTGTATGTGCAAATTATGCTCTCAGGAAGATTTGCTTTATGGTAGGTAGGACTCTTTCCGACGTGTTTCTTCACATTTCTCATATCAGCTCTATTCTTGATTCAGTAAGCTCTTCATAACTTCTAAGTATGCACTTTTTGATCCTTAGGTCGCGGTTATGCACCTTTGAGCCTACAATTCAACACAAGACCAAGGGACCTTGGACAAGCCTCCACGATCAGCACTACAAGTCCCCAAAAAACTCATATGATCTCTCTCCATCAACTGAATCACATTCTTAGGGGCTCTGAACATATGCATATAAAGAAATCACTTTGACTAACAGATGGGTAATATAAATAAAACCTTTTGCTTGTTCAACTGGTCAAACACTTGAATTTGGGCCACTAGGATCGAGATTCAAGTCTTAACAACGATACCTCCTCTACCCTTATTGTATCTTTCTCCCACCTCACGTTGGACGTCTCTCCTCCGGTTCTTGTTGGATTTGTTTCTAGTTAAAGGAAGTCTTGAGCCTCATACTACATCAACTTTAAGTCTAAATAAGAATCAAAATCAAAAGTTTGGTTCCCCTACATAAGCAAGTGAACTCAAATCTTAGTACACAGGAGATAATAAAACATGAATAAATTACCGTTGATCCATATGGTTTTCCTGCATAAATCTACTTAACTATTTTTTCTTGTGTATGGCAGTGGCAACTATAGTTGGAACTGTAGTGGCATTTATGCTGATTCCTATGCGATCACTTGGTCAAGATAATTGGAAAATTGCTGCTTCTCTCATGGGTAGTTATATTGGTGGATGTAAGTTTTTTCTTTTTAAAAATTGATCCCTGTATGTTAGTGTTACTTATTGACCGTGTTTTCTTATTTAATTTAAGGACACAATTAAATTTTATAATAAATGGTTCTTCACTTGTTGACATGTTGTGCTCTAACTTGAGTTATGGTGCCTTGCTCATGCGAAAGTTGAATAATTTTCTTGAGTCTAATTAGGTTGTTAACAAGTGAGTATCGGAGCTGGAGTTGATTTTATAATTTTCTGAATTGCTTCAGCTGTTAATTACGTTGCAATCTCAAAGGCTCTTGGTCTTTCTCCATCGGTTTTGGCTGCAGGAGTAGCTGCAGATAATATCATATGTGCCATATATTTTATGATACTCTTTGCGTTAGCCTCAAAGATACCTCCCGAGGCTTCATCATCTACTACTACTGGGGGTATGCCTGCTTTCCCTTTATTTTTTCCCTTTGCTATCCAAATGAGTTCTCTAACCAGCTACAATATGTTTCTGCTAGTGCTTATTTTGCATACCTCAAAGTATATTATAGCATATTGATGAAGTTCAAAACCGAAAATAAAAAGAGTTTCACATACTAGATTTTCACAGATGTTCCTGTGGAGCCAGAGTCCAAAGTAGAAGGGAAATTACATGTGATACATTCTGCTACGGCACTAGCAACATCGTTTGCAATCTGCAAGGCTGCCACTTGTCTCACAAAACTGTTTGGATTTCAAGGAGGCATTCTTCCTGGAGTAACAGCTATTGTTGTCATTTTGGCAACTCTTTTCCCAACCCAATTTAGCAACCTTGCGCCCGCTGGTGATACCATTGCTATCATTTTGATGCAGGTAATAAAGATATCTTGAGTGTCTAAATGTACTCCTTTAATTTTTTATTCTTCTGGTTCTGGCTGGGTACTTGGATTTATTTACTGATTAATGGAGATCAAAGTTAGTTGCTAGTTTTTTTCATCTTTTGTTTAATCGTAAACAAACTAGGACTTTATTAATGGGATGGATGCCGGGATGGGAGTCGTCAAACCACCCTCATTCAAAAACAACAAAATAGTCCAAAAGTTTGAAGTCCAGATACAAGAAACATAAAAAAAGAGAGCAAAAACCAGCCATTAGGTCCTCCCAAGGATCACATCAACATGGCACATCAACAATTGGGGTTCGTGTCATTATGTGGCCAGTTTGATCCACTCCGACTCCTCACAAGGTTCAGACATTCGTTTGGCTTTTTGTTCACAAGATAGTTCCCACATTTTCGTGTCCGGTGGGTATAGGGGTCCACATCTCCATAAGGAGATGAACATGCTTGCTTGGTAAGTCTTCAGTAAAGAACATATCTCACCTGTTCATTACATGCCATCGGCCTTAGCAGTTCTGGTCCTTAGTTATGGCTTGGTGGAGTGTTGTAGGGTCTATCACCTTATCTCCAACCCTCTTTATTTCCTCTTGGTCAATTTTGTTAGGTTCCCGACGGTTGCAAATGGTGCATCCATTTATTGGGTTTGTGGGTTGGAACATAATAAGAGTGTGTTTACTGATGTTGATATTGCAAGTCCGAGACTTCTTCTTGATAGAGTCCAGCACGGGGCATTTACCAGGTTGGGTACATCTGGACAGCAGATCATCATTCTCTCTTGGTTGGAATCTCTTCTGACCGTTCTCCTTTATCGCCTTTGATGTCTGCCCTTGTTTTCCTTTTTCTATTATTTCTTCCCTCGCCCCCTAAAGAGTGTACTGCTTCTCTGGCCGGGTCCGGTGAGTGGTTGTTCACGATTTTATTGTTGGGGTCAATCCTTCTTTTTGGTTGGTTGGTTGTGAGGCACAAATTGCTCAGCCTTTTTGAGGCTAGACAATGCACCCTTCCGGCACTCCAACCAAACTCTCCTCTAAACTAGCCATCAATAGTAGGGTGCACGTAAATGATGGTGATTTTGCTGATTTCATACTTGCTTTTGGGTTAGTTATTTTATTAGAAAGAAATAAATGCAAAAAAAAGCAACAGTTATAAAGAAATAGACCCCCGCAGCTCAGATGACGGGGAAGAAAAACAACAAAATTAAAGATACACGATCATGTGACACCAATAGGGCTAAGAACACAGCTACGGCAAGTGTGGCCTAGAATCTCGTCTAACTACCATAAACCCTCGTCTGGAGCTCCCCGCTAGGTGATCCCCATGTGCGTAGTAAATTCCGCCAGAGAATAGGTGAAATAAACCAAATAAGGAAGAGACTAATAAATTGAAGTAGGAAATAACGTAAAATAAACCAAATTTTATACCCGGATATTCGCTTTGATAACCTGC
Source organism: Erodium trifolium (assembly GCA_036897425.1). Taxonomy (NCBI): domain Eukaryota; kingdom Viridiplantae; phylum Streptophyta; class Magnoliopsida; order Geraniales; family Geraniaceae; genus Erodium; species Erodium trifolium. Next base: position 5,130 of record JAYMTN010002039.1, on the reverse strand, counting down.
TACTAATTATTTATTTGCTTATGGTAAATCGAAGGGCAATCTTTCGCATTACCCTAAGGAAGAGATTAACAGAATGATAAACCCTATAGGTTGCCCAAAAAATCTCACTCCCCATCCACCTAATACTTGGCTACTGACCTGAACTGACACAAAACCAGCATGTACAATTGCGACAACCCACTAGCCCCTTTTGTCCCTACCCTAACTCCATAGGAACCTCCTCTGATACCTTTCTAAAGGACAAATCACCCTAAATTTCATATTTGTTTCCGTGCTCTCAAACCACATCTTACCATTGAAATCAATGTTCAAGAGTTTTGGTCTTATAACTCATTCTTAGCTCTAGGCTTCCATATATATTATTGGTTAAATAATATTCCTAACTGCTTCTACGCAAAATATTCTTTCTTTATCAATTGATACTAATTTGTAGTCTGCTTTTACGGAGGTGTCTGTTTCTTTGCTGTTTTTGAGATAGTTCGCTTTTATTCTGTTTTCGTGCTCTTAAACCACATCTACCATTGTAATCAAGATTCAAGAGTTTTGGCCTTATAACTCATTATTAGCTCTAGGCTTCCATATATGTTTTAGGTTGAGTATTATTCCTAACTGCTTCTATGCAAAATATTCTTTCACAATTGATACTAATGTGTAGTCTGTTTTTACGGGGGTATCTGCTTCTCTGTTGTTTTCCAGATAGTCTGCTTTTTTATGCTGGTGGTCATCCTTTTTTTTTTTTTTTTTTTTGCATTTTTCTTTGTTCTTGTTTCCCTTGTTGAGATCATTTTTTTGGGTCACTTGTTGGTTTAGGAAGTTCCGTTCCTGTAAAATCCTGACTTTTAATGAAGTGTAATTTGTTTCCAATCAAAAAAGCAATATGTAGTCAACTTGCCACTTTACTGAGTATTTTTCGATTTGATTTTCGGAGGTTTAATTTGTCATGTGGCAGGTATTTTTCACAGTGATAGGTGCAAGTGGGAGTATATGGAATGTGATAAACACAGCACCAAGTATTTTCATATTTGCTCTTGTTCAAATAACCGTCCATCTTGGTATAGTCCTTGTGTTGGGAAGGATACTTGGTTTTGACATGAAACTTTTACTTCTGGCATCAAATGCGAGTGTTGGAGGGCCTACAACAGCTTGTGGAATGGCCACAACAAAGGGATGGGGCTCTTTGATTGTTCCCAGCATTCTTGCAGGCATTTTTGGAATTGCCATTGCAACTTTTCTTGGCATTGGAATCGGAATTATGGTTCTTAGACATATGTAATGTATTGTATATAGTGATGAGCTCAACCTGTGTTTATTCTAAGGGCGTTTTATTGTTGACTCCTGATGAGTTAATCATGATATTTTCATACTTTATTTGGTTTTGCTGGTTAGAATTAGGTGTTGTAGTTGGTTGTAAGCTTTGTTCTTCCTTCTCATTCGTTGTACTAACTTGCAAGATTAGTTATTGTCAGACCTTGTAACACTTACTATAAAACTTTGAGAAAATTTCATTATATGCTACCCGAGAGAAACTATAAGTAATTTTTCTTCTTCCGACGGTTTTCTAGACATTTTTTGGCCTATACATGAAAAGATGAGTTGGAGAATATTCGAATTTGGTCACCATCATTAGGGATACAATCTAGAGGTATGAATATCACTACACCTTTGACCCATATGTCTAACCCAACAGGCTTAGACTATGTCAAAGATTGATGAACACATTTGAGTTGTTCTTTGTAGGAATTCGAATCTTACATCTTGATGAAATCCTTTCAAACAAATGAGTGAGGGTTTCACTTAAAGCTCTTTTTTTCCCGGAGAATATGTCTAACACTTTTTTGTCCCTGCTCATAGATAAGGTGGAAAAAACAAGCACATCATGTGAATTATTTCTATCTATCCAAACATATTTAACATTATCTCGTAAATATTTTAGCTCAAGCTCGTTTATGAAATTATCCTTGGATTTAATTTTATACGGGTGATTAGTGTCAAACTTATCAGGATCTTCAAGAGGTCAACCTCTTCTTGTACCAACCATGTTACAATAAGAGGAAGCTTACGATTTCTATCTGCTTCTAGGGCAACAAAGTCATTAACGAACTCATATTCTATAATACCCCTTAGTCATTTGATAGAACAGTTTGCTAATTGGAGTACTATAGAAGATGAGGTACATTCTTCTCCTAGTCCCAACTTCCGAAACAGAGACAAAGATTGCACATTAGTACTAGTTCCTAGATCACGTAGTATTTAGAATAAAAGTCTTACTATGACACAGTCTAAAGCAAAAGCTACATGAATCTTTCAATTTGGGTGGTAACCTAATGATGAAAATGTTGGTGTAGTGCTCAGCTAGGAGGATCACACCCCTTTTCTATAGCTTCTTTTAGTTTGTGGCCAACTCGTACCCCATCTCTACCATGTGTGCCATGATTTCAAGGATAGGATTATTCATCTAAAGAGTTGTAAACTGAACCAACATCTCCAAAGCTGGTGGATTGGTATCAACTACCTCCGGTACTACTGAGATGGAGTAAGATCAATAACATTTAACTCCCTCAGAATCTCCTCGTCCGAGATATACTCTTCATCGAAAATGTAATCCTCATACGAGATGTACTTGTAAGGCTCATCCATTATCGCAAGAGATGCAATCTCCTGGAATTGATGTGAGTCTTCTTTTTCCTAAGAATCCAGGGTCAAGGTTATGTACTCATCACCATTATCACTCTCAAAGATAATATTAACACTTTCTTTTGGATTCTTGACGGTGTCACTAGGCAATGCTCCTAGGCTTTTGGAACTTGGAACGATGGCTATCTACCCTACATGAGTCTTTACAACTTAGACTGCGGTTTTCATATCTTCATAAACCTTGATTAGCTATAAGATCATGTTATGGGCCATAGCAGACCGGTACAAGGTGGGATAAAGCCCACAAAAGCTACTGCGCAACTGCTGCCGAATACTTGTAGTCGGCTAGGGTTTCTGTTTCCTTTTAATTAATGTCGTAGTTTCAGTTTATTTCCTTTTAGTTATGTATTAGGATTTGGTAAGTTAGTAGTTACTCCTTTAAGTGTATTAGGACTTGGACTCCAAGTAATATCCTTGGCTATATATACCAAGAGAGAACAAGTAATAAAACAGACTTGAGAATTAAAGAAATACTTTGGTCTCTATGAGGTATTCGGGTTCTCTCTCTATAACGAGCCCGTATTCGGTTCTATAACGCAATCCAGGAGTCAGGGTCATAACATATCAATTGATCTTTTTTTCTTTCTTCTTCAGCATCCCCATCAAGACATCCAGAGTTGCAATCCAGGAGTTGTTGTTGAACTGATACTACCATTCCTCTATCTACTTGCCAATCACTATTGGACAAGATTATCTCCATATTGTCGAAGCATTCTTATGGTGTTCTTCATGAATGAACCCTCCAAATGAAGCATTCAGCTCTGCCTGACTGGCACGTTGCAAACCCATGTAGAGCGTTTGCACACTTTTCCATAATGTTAGACCAAAAGTTGCATAGAAGTCCTTGAAATCTTGCACATGTCTCCGCTAAACACTTGTGACTTGCTTGGAAAAAGTTGTGAATCTTGGCCCTTGTTTCCTTCATCTTTACTAGTGAGAAATATTTCGCTAGTGTTGGCGCTCCCAGATTTCTCGAAGACATTCGTGGTCGAGACTAATGCCTCAGACACGGGCCTCGAAGCCGTATTGATGCAAGAGGGTCGTCCATTGGCATTCCTCAGCCAAGCATTGGGCCGCGCAACGCACGATTGTCCACATACGAGAAGGAGATGCTCGCGATGATCCTCGCGGTCCAGAGATGGCGCCAATACCTGCAACTAGGGGAATTTTTCATAAGAACGGATCATCAGAGCCTCAAAATCCTCATGGAGCAGAAGCTCGTCACCACGTTCTAACAGAAATGGCTGCCAAAGATGCTTGGTCTGTGTTACAGAATCGAGTACAAACCAAGGTCAAAGAACAAAGTGGCCGACGCATTGTCTCGACGATCTCAGGTCAGCCTCACTGAGCTAGCAGTGGTGGTTCCATCTTGGATTACAGAAATATAAGCCAGTTACGCCGGCGATCCTGATGCCGAAGGCCTTGTCAAGCAATTAGCAGCAGCACCGGCGAGCTTGCCAGAATACACACTAAAACAGTGCCTCGTTTTGTTCAAAACCAAGCTCTATGTGGGCTCAGAGCTGGCATCCGCACTCGGATAATCAGAGCGCTCCACAATTCTACACTGGGAGGCCATTCAGGTGTGTGAGCAATGCACAAGAGGGTCGCACTCTATTTCTGGTGGCCCCAGCTCCTGCGAGACATCAAGGCCTTTGTGGAGGCCTGCGACACTTGCCAGCGATGCAAATCCGAAGCTGTGGCATACCCGGGGATCTTACAACCGCTCCCATTGGCTACACGTCCATGGCTGGACATTAGCCTTGATGCGATTCTAGTGGTTGTGGATCGCTTTTCAAAGTATGGCCATTTTGTGGGGCTACATCATCCATTCAGTGCGTCAACGGTGGCACAAGCCTTTTTGGACCAGATTTACAGGCTTCACGGGGCACCACGCACCATGGTCTCCGATCGCTACCGAATTTTTCTAAGCCAATTCTGGAGAGAGCTCTTCCGTCTCCTAGGCTCCAAGCTCCACCTCTCCACCGCCGACTACCCGCAAACCGACGGCCAAACCGAGCGCGTCAATAGGTGCTTGGAGAATTTCTTGCGCTTAACCACCTTCTACCTTCCCCACCAATGGTCAAAGTGGTTGGCATTGAACGAGTATTGGTACAACACGTCATTCCACACGGCGATACAATCCACTCCGTTTGAGGTTCTTTACGGATACCCACCGTCGGCGCCAACACTCTCGGTCTTTACAACAAACGTCGGCACAGCCGAGACCTTCGCTCGAGAACGAGCGAGCATTTGGGCTCTGGTCCGCGACAATCTTCAGATCGCGCGCGAGAGAACTCAAATTCAGGCCAACAAGAAGCGCACAAAACGTGTGTTCGACGTTGGGGACTGGGTGTAATTGTGGCTACAACCGTATCGCCATAACACAATGGCAGCCGATCTCTCAAGCTGGCGGCGCGATACTTTGGGCCCTTTCAG
>JAYMTN010002038.1:0-11692 GCA_036897425.1 Erodium trifolium | reverse complement strand
TCAGCGTTGCAGACGGAGCAGTACCACTATATAGGCTGGCAATCGTCCTTTCTTCTTTTTTCTATGCTTGATTTGGTATATCGTTTTGTATTTCATTAATTAGGGTTTCATTTCTTTGTTCTTCCCCAATTTCGAACATTTATGTAATCCTTTTAGTGAAATCATACCAATCTTCACGATTCCTGGTCCATTTTGAGTTCATTTCATCTCTAATTAACACGCCCAGTGTAACAGGAACGCGACTAAACCTGATCTCAACAGTAGCAAAGAGAGGGTATATGTGATTTATGGTTCCCTCCCAATAAAAGTCCATGAGTGTTTGCTCACTAACTATTGACCTTGCAAAAAGGAAAACGGATAAAATAAAACAAACTCAAACGATTAGCTTGATCCAAAATCGAGAGAGGGAGAGTAGGATGCATAGATGGCGGCCAAGGAAGTGTATGCGTCGATGGAGGAGCCATGGGGGTGAAGGTCGATCAGGGATAGAGGTTTGAGGCGGCGACGACGACAATAGTGGAATCAACCGGTGTCGAGGAGAGAAACCAGTCGACAACCATGAGGATTGCGGGGGGACCGGTACAGGACTGGGGGCACATCGTTGGTGGCGGGGGAAGGCTAAGGAGGCGGTGGCTTGATAGAAACCCTAGCAGGAACTCCAACAGAGCTCTCCATGTGGAGGATGTGCGATCATGTTGATCCATATAACCGTTCCTTTTTACAATTATTTTTAAGATAAACATAGTGTTAATAATAAGAAAATTATTTGAAGGTGAGGAGAAATCAAATAGAAACACCCTTAACCTAAAAATCGTGAGAACTCATCCAAGTCATTCATTTAATAAATGGATGGACGAGATGCAATTAAGTTGTTGACTGCAAAAACACATGACTTTTTGGTTGGTAAGTTGTTAGAGATTTTTAGTAAAACTATCATATTACTTTTTTTTGTCAATTCACTAATTTAATCATTTTCGCTTCGTTTGAACTCCGATTGACTTCAAACTTGTGCCAATATTTTTTTTTTCTAGGGATTTCAATCAAGATCGGTGATGAATATGTTTTGAAACACGAAAAAAAATTATTTCAGGCTGATTTAAAAAATATATATATCTGAGTGATTTTTATCAACATTGAACACTAGTTTTATCAACACGAAACACTAGTTTTATCACCTCATTTTACCAAAACTGAACATGATTTTTATCACATCATCACTTGTTGTTATCACCTCGACACATGTGTTTTATCACCTCATCACATGTCTTTTATCAACAATGAACACTAGTTTTATCAGTAACACGGAAACTTGAACTAAAAAACTGAAGAGGTCTGCTCAAGGTAGTGTCTAAACGTTGCTTGATCCCATGGAGATGACTCTTTTCGTCATGAGGAGCGCGACTGAACCTGAACTCATTAGTAGGAACGGGAGGATATATGTGATTCAGGGTTTCCTTCCGGTAAAATTCCCTGAATCTCTACTCACTAATTATTGACCTTGCAAAAAGGAAAACAGATAAAATAAAGCAAACCCAAGCGATTAGCTTGATCCAAAATCGAGAGAGCGATGGAGACCAAGGAGAAGGTTTCATCCATGACGGCTTCATGAGGTCCACCGGATTCTGGCTAAACGGAGTTAGTGAGGACTCATTCACGACATCCCGGGGAGACGGAACCAACGGAGAAGGAGACTCGGGTGGTGATATCGGTAGGTAAGGGGGCACGCCATAGAGACGGAGGAGATCGATCGGCATACCGGAAGCAACGATTACGCCGTGGGGACCTTGCTGTGGGTGCTACTAACGCCGCCGACAATGAAACCCTATCAAAGAAAACCTTAACCGAGAAAATAACTATATATAAAACCTCACTTAATATATGTAACCTGGATTTTAAACTAATGCATTTTACCCCACAATGAATTCTTACATGTAACAAGGTATATATCTTGGAATTACTTTCTCTTGCATGGCTTAAGTGTGATGTAGCTTTTGGAAAAGACATGCATTACTTTATCCGATCCATTGGTGCACTAGAAATCTTGTAAATCCACTATGGATAGCTTCAATGTTATCTGTTCTTCGGCTACCAATAATACAATAGGTCCAATAAATTTTAGTATATTTTCATGAAATATATCTAATAAAAATACGTAATTTAAAATTTTTAACGAACACAAAAATCCAATTTTTATACGTTAATTTATCTAAATATCAATTTGAGTTATTAACAAACTACTCTAAACCTTATTTTTATATTTTGCCATACAAATATGCAATCGTGAGTGTCACATTAAATCCCTATCCCGAAAGAGGCTAGAGTAGAGGGAGAGAGAGGGACGATGAAACTGCAAAGGGCCAAAACCGTGCCATAAAGCTCCAGCCTTTACAAAAAGAAAGGACCGTGACAAGCCACTTTCTATGAACCTCTGAGCCGCTCATCGAATTCTTTCCACTTCGGTTCCTATCGAAGAGCTCAATCATCATCACCATCACTAGCAAGTAACAACACTACCACCAACGTTTCTGGGTTTCATCAATCCTCTAGACCAGGAATCACCACCTTAACCTTGGCGACATTTGTGCTCTGTACGAGCCACACCCAGTTCGTTTTTTAGTCCTTTTTCGCATTCCCATTTGAGCTTTTTGATTGTATGTGAGCCTCTTCGTCTCCTCTGGACCCTAGCTCCTCTGGGTTCCCATGGCTTGCTTGAGTGATGGGAGCTGGGTCTCTCTTCCTGAGCTGCTCTCATCGGGTCTGTCTCTGGGTTCGGATGACCTGGTAGAGAAAAGGGACCCTTATCGGCCGTCGCCGGAGCTTTCCGGTCACCGATTGGAGAAGGTTTTTCCCATGTACGCATTGGGTCTCCAGAAACCTGGGTTCGATTCGGTTGGTTTGGTTTCGAGTATCGGTGACCCTGTTTGGGAAGCTGTGAGGGAAGAGGCCAGACTAGAGGTACTCCACTCCACTTCTCTGTTCAAGTTCTAGTTCTTGTTGATTATGATTCTGTACAGTTAATGATGGGTTTTGGGTTGTAGGAGATTTTGTCTATTGCTTTTGTTTGGTTGAAAGAGTTGATGGTGTAATTTCTGTGTGTGATGTTCAAAAACTGATTCTTATGATCACATGAACTTTTGATTAGCTAAGATTGGATGTCTGATTCAAAGTGCTTATTGGGTATATTGTTTTGATTGAACATCACTTTGTTGGTTCATTTACTGTATTATACGCAGTGCAATGTTTATTGTTTCTCCATGATTAAATTTGATTGACTGCAAAGCTGTTGCACTGTTGTATCATGCAGATTTGGGCACTGTAACATGTTTCCTATATTGCTCATATATAATTAAAATTTGTTTACAGGCTGACAGGGAGCCAATTTTAAGTAGCTTCCTGTATGCTAGTGTTTTGACTCATGATTGTTTAGAGCAAGCACTGGGTTTTGTTCTTGCCAATCGACTCCAAGATGCTACACTCTTGGCGGCTCAACTAATGGATATTTTCTGTGGTGTAATAATGCATGATAAAGGCATTCAGCTTTCAATTCGCTTAGATTTGCAGGTAACAACTTTTGTATTCCAAATAAGGAGACTGACAAAATCAATTATTTTGAGGTAACTGCTCCATACCCATTAGCTAATGCAATCTGATACCTGAAGATTTCCTTTCACAGGCATTCAAAGATAGAGATCCCGCTTGTTTATCATATTCATCTGCACTGCTATATCTCAAGGTACCTATTTTTTACACTTATTCTTCCCATCAACTCATGACAAAATCCATAGCTTTTCCTATTACTCGTTGCGGAAGGGCTTGTTAAATGAAAAAGGGTAGTCTTTAGTACTTTTTGTATTTTGATCTTCTTCCTTTTCTTCCACATATTAATTTTATTTTTTATTTTGAAGAGCAACTTGATTCATTCTGGATAAAACAGGTGCATCTTTGTTTCAGTTAGTGGGACATTCTTTGATGCATTAGCTCAAATTGTCCTTTTAGTCATTTTATAATTAAGCACACATAACTTTATGTTCGTAAAAAAAGATGCAGTTTAGAGAAGCACTGTTTTATCACAAGCACTTCAATGACACGGATCTATGTAACATGTAGGTGTAAGTAGTCACTAAACACACACAAATCTGTTAATTGTACACATCATGTTTCACTTCATTTTTTGAAGGGTTATCATTCTCTGCAAGCTTATAGAGTTGCACATGCTCTATGGAACCAAGGGCGCAAAATTTTGGCTTCAGCATTACAAAGCCGAATTAGTGAGGTAGTTTTAAGTTGAACTATATATACTGAACATTTATACTTCATATACAAGTTTGTGTCTTTCTGGTTCACCACTTGTGATCTTTGTGCAGGTTTTTGGAGTTGACATACATCCGGGTATGTCTATTTCTTCTTCCTAGAGCTCTTGATTTGTTCACTATCATGTTATGTAGTTCATTGGGACAAGTTTGAAACAGCCAGAATATGTGATTACTTGCCCAAGTTTCTTGCTTGAACCCTTATATTGGAAATTAAAGAATAGTTCTCCCTCATCTATGGAAGATAGGAAACTTATCTCAAATATAAATGGTAAGACTATAAGAGCAAAAAATCCAACTAATAAATATGACCTTGTGATCTAATACAAAAATTTAAATTCTAACACTAAGAACAGTATCAAGAGAATGGTGGATTTGGAAAATCATATCATGCCAAAGGCTTCTGAATTAAGATTTGATTTTTATTTAGACTTTCAGCCGACATGCAAGTTTTATTCTAGTCTTTTTGGTGTTTTGTTTTAGCTGCAAAAATTGGTGATGAAATACTATTGGATCATGGGACTGGTGTGGTTATTGGAGAAACTGCTGTGATAGGAAACAGAGTTTCATTAATGCATGTAAGTCAATTACACACTTCTGTTCTCTCTTATTATGTGATTCATGGACATGTTGCTTAGTTCTGTATCAAATTATGTTTAGTTATTTGGAAACACGGTATTGAATAGTTATATTAGATCACTCATTTTTAAAACTCAAGTTAAAATTGGGGCCCAAAAGAAGCTCAAATAAATGATGAGCTCTGTTGTGGTTTATTATGAAGCATTGAATTTGTGGATGCTAAATTTGTAGACTTATGCTAATGTGCAGCTGTGTACACATAATATCCAATATAGTCAAATGGCAAAAAATATGCGTACTCTAAGCAATTTCCCATATTCTTTTTTAGCTACATAGTCCTTTACATGTGTTTTCTTTTCATTTTTATCTATAGTTCCTTTTTTTTAGTTTTTCATCTGAAGATGGGTGCACATTTACAATTCTAGAATAGATTTTTATCTTTACTGAAACATGGAATATATCTTGGTCTATCATAATAAGAAAGTAAAAGATGAAACTGTTCTTAACCAAAACAAAGCTTCTGGTTTTGAGTTTTTCTGACGTGGAAATATTGAAATGAATTATGGAATTAAGCGTTTAGTTCATCATGTCTTTATATCAGATGCATACTCAAATGAATTAGTGACTATTTTGCTCATCATAATAAACATGTGACAGGGTGTGACTTTAGGAGGAACTGGGAAAGAAATGGGTGACCGTCATCCAAAAGTTTGTGAAGGTGCATTAGTTGGAGCTTGTGTGACTGTACTCGGGAATATAACAATCGGTGAAGGTGCAATGATAGCAGCTGCTTCCGTTGTTTTAAAGGATGTTCCTCCACACAGGTGATGATAACTTCATAATTATTAGCAATACCCTGTTACAATCATATACAGCTAAAGATGTAAATCTGATGCTCCCTTTTTGTCCCTTCCAACAAAGTATGGTGGCGGGATCACCAGCAAAGGTAATAGGATACATGGATGAGCAAGATCCATCTCTAACTATGAAGCATGGTAAGTCATATTAGGGGAACCAATGTCTTATTCTTAATCTTATTTAAAACACAAGTTGTGTATGCTGGATTGTATGGGGAACGACACTGGTGAAAACCAGAAAGGTAAATATGAAAACGTGAAACTAATCGTAGTCATTGGATCGCAATCTCAACGACTTAGATTAAGCTTAGAATTTCCATTGTTGAGTCAAGTTTCCAAACTTAAGTTTGGAAACATCTCTGCCGTTCAAAAATTTGATCCAATGGACACAAATGGTTTTCACTTGATTGTTACTCTGGATTGTATTCATACTGCCGTATATATGTATACCAATTAATCTAATATTTCATATTTGTTATGGATGTGCAGATGCTACCAGGGAATTTTTTGAGCATGTAGCTGTGAATTTTAGGGAAGGAAGATCCACTGGTAAGTATTCTTATTGATTCCAAGATAAATTGCTATGGATTAAAATAACTATACAATGATTACTCTTTGCACTGTCTTCACGGAGCTTAGTTTCTCCTAATTTTATTTATTTATTTTTGGTTCGGGTGCAGTTACTAATCAATGAGCAATTACATGAGGAAGTGTGTACATTGAGAAAGAAATAACAGATCTTGAGATAGTGTGTCCCTGCTGTTGTTGGTAGAGGAATTGAGAATGCGTTGCATTCCTGATGTTGTATACTAATAAACAGACAGCAATAGTTCTATTTGATTTTGTTTGATTGCTGTTTTGGCGCCAATGGAGTTTAAGATTGATTTATCTTGAGCTCAACTCTCAAGCAAGTTGTTCTCTCTTCTCTTTTTGCTTTCTTTTAGTTAAGAGAGATGTAAACTTATCAGTTCTTCTAAAATTCATTAATTATTGTATCTTCCTAGCATGAAAACCTGAGCCTGATTCAGCTTTGAACGGGAGTGATTAACATTGTTAAACGGTGATATATAAAGTACTTTTTGCTATATTTAATAAATAAAGTACTTTTCGCTAAAAAAAAATCTAAATATCATAAAAGAGGCTCAAACTAATGACAAGGAGTGTATGATTGTGGAGGTGTCGACAAAGGATTGGGAGTCCAAACTAACGCCCCCTCAGATTCAAACTCGCCTTGGATGATTTAACCAACGATCAGGCATAAAGTGCACAACACCCTCACCGGATCCAATAAGGATCTCAGACCAGGGTAGTCCGCACCTACTCGAAGAATCTTGGATCTAGACCCGACAAACTCCTCAACTACATGCTACTGTTTGGACCTAACCTCAACTCATCTCTTTTTGACTCAGGGCACTTTTAGTGACCCCATATCCGGACCGATTTTCATTTATTTAGTATCGTACGTGACCATACGACATCTACTATGTTGGTAATAGATGCGAGTTGAGTAGTTTTGTTCCATCTAGCAAATGTATTAGGGTATTTGTTAGACGAGTTCGCTTCAAAACCGAGTTAGCCATACTCGACTATGTCCGCATGTTTCTTCATTTGACCTTTTTTTAAGCTTTAAAAAATTGCATATGATATAGTTTTGTTGTCGTTTTTTAATATATATATATATATATAATAAAATACATCATTAGAAATTAATGCACTTGAAAACAGTGTCACAAATGGTAGGGAAAAAGGTAATTGCCCCTGATCTGATAATTCATATTTACCCGTCACAATCACAAATGGGTTTGCAATTTCAATGTCACCCTGGGCAAACTGAAGAAGCTACTGTAGCGGAAAAGAGAAGGTACATACACGACAACGACACAGTAGTGGTAGTGGAGGAGCGAAACGTCGACGTTTTTACCCCTGTCTAATTTCTTTCCCAGGTAGTGTCGGATCCGTCCGAGACCTGCTGCGATCTCAGATTCGAATTGAATCTGATCTTCCGCAGCTCTGCACAACCTCAGAATCGACTCGTGATCCGTTCTCAAGTCTCTACTTCAAAGGTCAGCAATTGCCAAACCTCTAATTCGATTTTCATTTCCGTTTCTATTGAAAACGACTGGATTATTAATTTGCATCTGTAGAATTATAGGATTAATATGTACCAATTGATCTCTGCGATTCTGGTAGAAGCTTGAATTCCAGTTTTAGTCAACTGGGATTTGTTTTGCTCAGATGATTGTATTCTTTTTCAGGAAATGGACTTGATTGATGCATAAATTAGTGAGTCAAATCCTGATTTGTTTTGCTTTTCATGAAAATAGGGTGATGGATTTCTGAATCTGTTTCTTCCTGTTGTTATGAATTGTGAATTTGTGAGCTACCCAGATGGAGCATTTCTGATATTCATGTATATAACCTGACAATTGAGATTTTAGTTCCACTCAGATTATGTCATCTCAATTTTAACCAAGTTGTGTGTGCACCCACAAATTTAGCGTGGGATATTTTGCTTCTAACCTTGAGCATTGGGTTCTAAGATCCAACCTTTAGTTGCCATTGCGATTGATTGTTCATATTTAATTCATATGTTGTGGTTCTCCTTGCAAAACTTTCATTAGGTTGGAAAAATTTATGCATCGTTAAGGTGAATCCAAAGGGGGGGAAATGTCAACAGAGGGAGCTGTTGTTGGTGAATCCATTGAAAGTCACACAGAAGATGGTTTAAATCCTGAGAAAGAGGAGCAATTTTCTACCACGAACCATGAAAGTAATGGAAATCTTGCTGAGGGACGTGGATTGCAGCTTGATGCTCTCTCATGTGGGGACAAGATGGATGATGAAAATCTTCTCCAAATGCTTCTTGAGTTCAAATTTCAGAACGAATTCTTGAAGTCTCAGTTTGATGGTTTTAAAAGTTTTCAATCAGAAGAAGCAAGTGGACACAAAGGTGGGGAAACTGAAGATGCAAAAGAACTTCATGAAAGGATAGAATCTTTGAATAAAGAACTTTTGGTAGAAAAACAAACGCGAGGTGCAGCAGAAGAAGCCCTGAAGCATCTTCAAGTATCATACTCAGAGGCAGATTCAAGGGCCCAAGAGCTTTCTGCAAAGCTTGCTGAAGGTCAGTACTATTGGTTTATGTGTGTTGCTTTTAACATTTTCTCAACGAGTCCTGTTTAAATCCGAAACTTTTTGTATCACTAACACTCTACCTTCAACTATTTTGTTGTTCCGTATTTAAAAAGTAGAACCTCTATGAAAACCTGAAAAATCTGGTATGCCTCCTCAAGTATGATCATCATGGCTAGAATATATAGGTTGGAGAACTGGAATCTGCCTTACGAGCAACTCACAAAAACAAATTGATTGCAAATGCATGGCCTATGCATTCATACCGTCTGCACAAAAAAATTACAACCTTTTCTCTTTTATTTGCCTGAAATTATGGCATGGTTTATTTGCATAGCTCAACAGAAGTTGGATCAAGAAATAAAAGAGCGTGAAGAAAAATATTCAGAGCTTGATTCCAAGTTTAGCAGGCTTCACAAACGAGCAAAACAACGTATTCAGGATGTTCAAAAGGTAAGTTCTGTATTTTTTTCATTGGCTGGTCAAATGATGTTGTTTCAGCTGTTCTACATTACACTGGCACTTCCTTTCTTTCTAGACCAGCATGCTATGATGCAAGTATACTTTTAAAATTGTTTTTTTTTTTAACTTTCATCAATACTTCTTTTTCATAATGTTCAATAATTCTTCTTTTGTTAATTTTCATTAACTCTTCTTTAAAAATATATTTTATTTTTATTAAAACACTCACAAATCACAAATCAATGCGAGGGATTTTATAGAAAACACTCGCATTCCTTGATAACCAATTCCCAAACAACTAACGTGCCCGGTTTTCTCCATAAATTTCTTGCATATTTTGGTCACAATACAATAAAGACCATGTGGAGAAGATGGATCTCAAATCACCTAACGCAGACCCCACCAATCAATTGTTCGACATCAAACCTCTGGATGGTGGCAGTGCTCATGAAAAATTGAGTAACTCCCAGCAAGCTGCCTCCATTGGCTCAATACCAGAGGCACCTAATCGTTCTCCAACAGAGATGCCTCTCTTCCCCAGATTTTCTCAAAAAGTTCTAACAGTCAAACAAAAACAAAATCCAGAAAACCCCCACAAAATCGAACAAATCAAACTCTAATGAGAAGATCAAGAGAACCATTTGCAACTGACTGAAACATGGATGAGTTAAGAGTTGAAATCGAGAGACTTGTACCTCAGCCTCTTAGATCTCTTCCCTCCCCTCGGACCCGATGTCGTCTCCATGTTCGATTGGTTGTCCAGAACCTCGTCCTCCACACTAAATTTTACGGTCATCATCGTCGTGGAGAGCTTGCCCTTGTCGGAGTGGAAAACCATGTGACCCTGTAGAGCTTTCAAGGCTTTAGAACAGATTTGGTAACAGGAGGAGAACAGATCTGGACAAGTAAGGAACAAAATAGAGACAAGGGAAGAAGAAAATGAATGAACAAAGGACAATCAAGGGTTTTATTGTCATTTAGAAAAATATCCATCAGTTTTCCATAAAAAAACGGACGGAAATGGGTAACGTGATATTTTGGGAAAGTTAGGGTATCTCTTAGTCGAATAAATTAGTTAGGTGTAGTTAAGTGCTGTTTTCCCAAATATAATTACCTAGCTGCATTCATCCGGAATTTAAAGAAAGGCATAAGATAGGGGTATGGAGATGAAAATGCACTAGAAAGGATAATATTAAAACTAAAGCTATCTGAGCAAGACCAAATGTAGCTTCAACTGAAGATATGATGATGAAAGATCACCTAAGGCGAGTAGACTCAAACTAATATGGAAAGAAGTAGTAAAAAAGACATGCTAACCATGACTGAATGGAGGATATAGCATTAGATAGTGTGTAATGGAGAAAAGAGAATACTAGTAGAAGATCTGTACGATGTATGCTAAAGGATTCATAAAGCCAACCCCAATTATATTTGGGAGATGGCCTTGTTATCATATAACATTGTACTACTAACCATGTTTTGTTTGTCTGCATGTACAATTCTTGAAATATTCACATCATAACTTCTTAACATATATTATTTACGTGTCATGCTTTCACATTACAAGAAACAACTACGAGCTGTCTTTATAGGTGATCATTAATAAATTAAGATATGGTGTCTGGAAACTCTCATTTCTAGGAAAAAGATGACCTTGAAGCCCGGTTTCGTGAAGTAAGTGAAACATCTGAGAAAGCATCATCCCAACAGTCAGCACTGCAGAAAGAGCTGGAGCGCACGCGGCAGCAAGCAAAGGAAACATTGAAAGCAATGGATGTGGAGAGGCAACAATTAAGAAGTGCAAACAATAAGTAAAATCTCTTAACTTCCTAATATAGTATCAGCTAGTACATATACCAGGGTTCTGTATTTATGAGAGGATTGATATACATCATTGTACATATTTCTATTGAATTTAAGGCCACATTCAGTTTTTCCTTGAAAGTTCTATAATTTTTTTATAATAATCCACTTGGTCACAAAAGATGTGATGCATACAACAGAGTCAAAACATGTTTCTGTTGAACTTCTCATGGATGTATTGAGGTGTTGTTGCTTTGATTTAAATACTGGTAAACAATTATCTAAGTGTAAGTGGATTGTCTAATTTTACATTAGCCATTGTAAGTTGATATACAAATTATGTCCACATGTTTATTGTTAGATGTCAAAACCTTATGTGATAAACTTCTTATCTGGCTTGGACAATCTCCTGCATCTGATAACCTTAGTTAGTAGTCACTCCAAATTATCTCTCATTTGTAAGAATTCCATGAGGTATTGTTTGATGTTTTTTTTTTGTAAATATATATTTTTAGTTATAACAACTCTAGTGACATCCAGACTTCGAGA
>JAYMTN010002037.1:0-11694 GCA_036897425.1 Erodium trifolium | reverse complement strand
TACCCTAAAGTATTGCCCATACAACCATAGAATGCATTATGAATTGCCCACACAATTAGAATGCATCATGTATTGCACACAAATCTATGGAATCTGTGAAGAACTGCCCAGGTCGTTCATTCTGAACATTCATCACAATTTCTCCCTGTTACGTTTTGCTAACAGAAGTCGGTGGATAAAACTTTAGATATTTTTTCGTTTGTGGACAATACTTTAAAATAGTTTTTGACAATTAACCTTTTATCAAACATATTGTTTGTCCACTTGGATTAGCTTGATGGTGTGGGTAAAAGGTAGACTAGGCTAGAGTAGGATTTCGTTGTATTTCTCTCTGATAAAAAATAAATATTAAACATGTTGCAGCGCTCGTGGTACGATGCTGAGGAAGAGATGAGGATCAGCATGAAGAGACGCAGCAGCGCAAACAACACGCCCAAATCTCATGCGGATGGCGAGAATTACCCGTTCGAAAGAAGCGCCAGCGCGCGCCAATGGAGAGAGGTCTGGAGATCGTCCGCCAATGGAGCCTATAATCGAGGCTCAGAAAGCTTCCGCTCCAACAGGTACTGAGCACGGATCAAGATTGATCTTGAAATTCATAATTGCTGATAAAAAAAACCAGAGCTTGCACGTGCGTAGCACACATGGATGGATCAAGAGATGGAGTTGGATCAATTGTTGTACTTCCTGATCTCGTTCGGCTCCAAGCTTGTCTCGGATTTGTTTTCTTGTCTCTCAGTCTATCCTCGCTTTGCTCCCATGGTCATCTTTCAGATGATTCTTCTTCATTTTTTATTCTAAAATAAGTAAATTTATAACTCCATAGCTGATGAGAAATTATTGTTTTGTAACGTTTTCAGTAGAGGACTGTATATGTGTATCAAAAAAAATTAGAGGACTATATATGTGTCACGTGTACAAATGAAAGTACTTGTTGAGACACAATCGGTTTCAAATTTCAATCAGGTCTGCGTTGACTTGTGAAGTGTACGATGGTGATTGGTTACCGTTGACTAGATGATATTGACTCGAGTGATAAAAAAAATGTTTTTGTTTTAAGTAATAAATATTGTGTTTGGTGAATGGTGGGAGCACAGCTGGCGATTAGCGGGAGGCAGCTGGCACGTACGGTGTCGTATATGCAGCTTGTCGACGCCGTGGTTGCCTTTTTCATTTTTATTTAACGCGCTGTCGTTTTTTTGTTGACTGTTTTGCCCTTGTAATGGCCATAAATGGCGCTCGTAGGTCTCTGTTTTTTTGAGAAAATGAGTTGACTGAAATGCCCTTGCACTTGTGCACAGTGCAAACATTGATTGTGGATCTGAAAATTGATTCTCATGCATTCAATTTGACAATGTTGTTTAAGGTTGTCACACACGGTATTTTCAATACATATATATTACATCAGATTTATTTGTCCATTTAAAATTGAAACCATATCATTACATGGTTCACAATTTTTTTATATATATTTTAAAGTGGTTGAATTATTTCGAAACTCTTATAGACTAGAATAAACATTGAATAGAGCAAAATAGTCCAAAACCGTAATATCTATCAACTTCAAGGGTAATTCCCTCCACCAACCCCGCGCAAGTCAAATAAATTCCCGTTAATACTCAGCTGGGTAAGAGAATTCCATAGCGAATCCGAGCTTTCGTATCTTTCTTGAGGGGCAAAATAGTAATATCAGTTCTCATATATAATAAACCATCGGTTCGCATTTCCATCTACACTTATTGCTTGTGAGTGAAAACCTCTTCCGTCTCTGGCAATCCGTCGATACGCTGCTACTCGCCGCCGTTTCTCGCCTGAAATCTCTCCGGTTAACCGCCGGATACTTCCTTCCGACTACCGGAGCCAGGACGCCTCCGGGAAATGACCTTTTTTGGTTGATTTGGCGACCATTGTGTGTAGTGTAGGAGGAGAGGGGTGCATGAATGACGTCGTATCAAGGCTTTTGATCAGGCCGGAGGAGCCGCCGTGCTTTGATGGCTTGAGCGGAGATTGAGCCGAGAGATGGGAAAGGCGGCGCTGGGATTGGCGGTCAGCGTGGCGGTGGCTGCTTCCGCCGCGGCTGCCGTGGCGGTGGGGTGGAGGGTGAAGAGCCGGAGGAGGTGGAAGACGGTGGTGAGGGCGTTGGATGAGCTGGAGGAGGCGTGCGAGACGTCTGTGGGGAGGCTGAGGCAGGTCGCTGACGCCATGGCGGTGGAGATGCACGCCGGTTTGGCCTCCGAGGGCGGCTCCAAGCTCAAAATGCTCCTCACTTCCGTCGATAATCTGCCAAATGGGTAATGATAATTTATGCTATCGCGCTCCTCGATTCATTTGGTGGCTACTTGTGACATTTTGTTTCAGATTTGGTCCTGTTTAGATGGGTTTGGCTCTGGTTCTCCAATATTGCAATTGCTTGCTCTTTTTGGATTTTGTTCGGAAGCTCTTAAATTAGCTGTTATGTGCTCTGCATTTACTGTTTTATCAGTGCCTGCTTAGTTTCATGGGGTCAAGTTTTAATTTTGTAGTCTCTGCATATATAATCAGGGAGGCCACTTGTTTTTTTTTCCCTATTTACGTCTTGACTTTGTGCCAAAAATATGTGTCTCACAGTATCTCTCCATAAGTTTGTTGTAACAATTTGAGTAGTGATTGGGGTGAGAGTGCAAAGGGTAAAGGACGGAAAATCAAACACTATTGAATTCTGGAAGTACTCAAATGAGACACATGTTTTATGACGGAGGTAGTGTGTAGTGCTTTGTAATCCTTTTTCCTACTTCTAACATAATTTTTTTGTTACATATATGCTCCATCTCTATACTAACTTATCCCCTATTTTTATGGGTTAATTTTATTGCAACTGTTGTTCTTGACTGAAATCTTGGTTCTGTTTGTGTTACTTATCTATGTCTAATCATTGTTCAATTTAAGTAGATACCTTTTGTGCCCATTGGCCATTGTTACTCTGAGCCAATTTAGTTAAGATTTCTCAAATTTTCGTTGTGCTGTTTGATATTACTTTTATTCTGCTGTGATGTTTAGGCCTTCTTGCTGTTGTTTTCTTTATCACTTTACAAATCTAGTACTTTTTTTGTGTGGCGGATTCTTTTCTAGATGATGTCATGATATGCTACTTTGCTGTTGTTTCTTTATATTTTATTTCTTACAAATTAGTTAAGCCTTTTGTCATGTCGTTTTAAATGATTTGGTTACAAGGTTTTATGGGTGGAAGATCCCTAAGAGTTTTGCTAAAAGATTCTCATTCCTGACTGCAACATTATTTAGGAAATAAATGGGTTGGTTGTTGATTGTTTTGACATTCTTCGATGAGATGAAATCATTTAACTACTTAATTTGAAGATTTCTGTTATCTTGGATTCTCTCTAACGATTCCTAAACGTGATTGAGAGTTCTTCTGTTGATTATACTCTCTAATCTATCACACATCTGAGATCCAAATCCGTGACTGTAACAAATAGTGTCAGAGCCATTTGAAGAATCTTAAAAAGGCTGCTTTCTCTATCCTGTCCTCTTATTTGCAAATTGCAAGTACTACTGCACTACAACCATTTGGAGAATGCTATAGTTAATTGCCCCACAAACTCACAAGTATTATCGGTTGGTATGGTCTGCCACTTCTCCTGTTGAGTTTGGGGTTTTGATTCCAGTAAGCTGGTTTTACACTATCTCTTCTTGAGTAGATTGTAACATGATGTCAGTTTGCTTTATATTGCTAGTGATTGATGTACTGGAGATGTCTGTGGCTGTGGTTGCAGAATCAGAGGGATATTATCAGACATATATTATTTGGTTAAGGAATTGAATGTATGACACAATCAACATAATTGTCCCAATAGGAAAAATCTTTGGAAGATGCATCCCTTCCTTCCCCTGTCATGTAGCAGGACTGTTTTCAGAACTATGTTAAAATTGTTTTTTATACTGTATAGGACCCATGTGGGTCTGTATCTCTATGATAACGTGCTTTAATATGCTGTAGGACTATATTTTTTAAACAATCTGTTTGTCTTATTTAATGCTTTCTCAGGTTTAAATAGTGAACTGATCATTGACCTTATAATCAGGAGTGAGAAAGGAACATTTTATTCCCTACATATTGGCGGTACTAATTTTGGAGTTTTGCGGGTTAAACTAGAAGGAAGAAGGTCCTCTCTCCCACGACACGATGTAGAAAGGCAGCCTATTCCTCAACATTTGATGACTGGTAGAAGTGAGGTATTTGGATTCGTAACTCAGAAGTTTTACTACACCTCTTCAAATGTGTTGTTGAAATTTTACTGTGCAAGTGAAACTACTTTTTGAAAATCCTAGTGACACTTTTCTTTTCAGGATCTCTTTGATTTCATTGCTTCATCATTGAAGCGATTTATTGAGAAAGAAGAGAGTGATTCTGAGGCCTCATTGTTTAGAAGAAGGGAGCTCGGATTTACATTCTCGTTTCCTATGAGACAATCCACCATTTCTTCAGGTGTTCTGATCAAATGGACGAAAGGATTTTCCATTGAAGACATGGTTAGTTGGGTTCATAAGATGCTGCACTAACATTAGAATACTTTGCAAAACTTAACTGTTTGGTAGCTCAGAGAAAAACTGTTTGGTAGCTCAGAGAGGATTTCCCATTGACTACATTCCATTAGTTTTTGCATGGTTTTTCGTTTTAGGCTAAAATCAAGCTGAAGTGCATATTTTGATTTGCACGTAAGTGTAGTCTTGAAACTTCTTCAATAAACTAGTGTCAATATGTACGAGGATCACTGTAAAATTATTGCAATTGTCGTGGCTAGTATCTTTTATGTGATGTATTCTGATAACTATTTTTGTTAATAGGTTGGAAAAGAGGTTGTGGAACATTTACAACTAGCAATAACGAGAACAGGCTTAGATATGCGGGTAACAGCACTGGTAAGCAATTCTCTCTTCAGTTTTTACTTTTTAGTGAGTTAATGTACTTCTTGATCCCTTATACAGTGTGAACTTATGGACAATGTTGGAAGTTCAGTGAATAGATAGTCAGTAGCTTTGTTTTTATAACCGCCAAGTTGCCTTAATGTCTATGAAATGACTCTACATGGTTTAAAGCTATCTATCAATGTTGGCCCTAATAAAATGGCTATAGGATTAAGGTTTCTTGTTACTCCCCAAAGTAAGTATCCACTTTCTTTGAAGAAGTGAATTATCTATAATATCTCTATATATAAGTTATAATTACCACAAGAGTGTCTTACAAGTGGGAGGACGTGAGTTCATGGTGGGAAAGTGGAGAGCACTAAGTAACTCCACTGATCCTTACTGTTTCCCTTAAATTAAACATTACATTTATTTTGGAATTGAAGGAGTATTATTTAAGTATCATGTAATAGTACTAAGTAAGATGCGAGTCACCCAGAAAAGATAAGTACCATGTAATAGTAATATAGTTATCTTCGGATGCCATCATAACTTTTCAAATGTAATATATCTCTTAAACATCAAAATCTTTATTATGCTGTTGTTGATGTTATAAAAGTTACAAAACTGTTCTCTTTTTCCCAATTTGTGCAAAGCTTTGTTGTTGCTGCTGAATCAATTAATACACAAGCTAAGAATAGTTTTATCATAGGGTAAAAAGTAAGATGTGATGGCACCATGAAAAGTAAATACCATGTATTATCATTTTAGTTGTCTGGGGTTACCAATAAACTATAGAAAGAGCCAACCTTTTTATCAAGATGTTAGCATGTCCTTACACTACATGCATGATTATATCATAATTTCTTTCCCGGTTAATGTACTTACTGCTAGAAGTAGTATTGGAAATTTGTGTAGTTAGGGTGACAGGCTATATCTTCTAATGGGATACGTTAAGTAATAAAAAATTCAACTCCTCCTCCTCCTCCTCATACTTTGCCATACTTCACACTTTGCTTGCCTTGGTGCCTGCCTCTCTGTAGTATGTGCATTCTTGTATAGTTCTAGAGTACATGATTTATACTTACGTGTTGCTTGAAATGTTACAAACATTTACAATTTTCTTTTGCTTTTGTTTTATTGGAAACAGGTGAACGATACCATGGGAACATTAGCTCTTGGACGTTATCATGATGTGGACACTGTAGCTGCAGTAATAATTGGGACAG
This sequence comes from Erodium trifolium, assembly GCA_036897425.1. Lineage (NCBI taxonomy): Eukaryota > Viridiplantae > Streptophyta > Magnoliopsida > Geraniales > Geraniaceae > Erodium > Erodium trifolium. The sequence continues at coordinate 5,563 of JAYMTN010002037.1, read as the reverse complement.
GTACAAATGCCTGTTATTCGGAGCGAACAGAAGCTATTATAAAATGTCAAGGTCTTCTTACAACGTCTGGAGGCATGGTATCATTTTCTTGCCTTGTCTGATACTGGCTTAGTATGTACTTCATGTACCAAAGATGTTTAGCTTATAATAATATGCATTCATGCTTTCCTTTCGCTTTTAGGTTGTCAATATGGAATGGGGAAACTTTTGGTCATCCCATTTACCAAGAACGTCATATGATGTCGAATTAGACGCTGAAAGTTTGAATCCAAATGATCAGGTATGGCTCAGTTGCTCTTTTTATGGTTATTTGATCGTCTGGTTTAACCAACTTAAATGGTCTTCCTGCAGGGATTTGAGAAAATGATATCAGGAATGTATTTGGGTGACATTGTAAGAAGAGTGATTCTTAGGATGTCACGGGAATCTGATATTTTCGGACCTATTTCTTCTAAGTTATCAGTACCCTTCGTTTTGAGGTATATATTGCGCTTATTTTCCTCCTTTCTTGCGTTGTCATGAAGATTGATTTTTAATCATAAAATACTTGCATTAATAGTAATATCATTTGTATCCATGTTTTTTCAGGACTTCGTTGATGGCAGCAATGCATGAGGATGACACCACAGACTTGAAGGAAGTAGCAAGAATTTTAAAAGAAGTTCTCGAGGTAATCAAGTCTTGTGCAATATTTTCTTACTTTGGAAGTGCACTTTCCTAGAATGTTTTATAAGGGAATTCGACACATAGGAAAGTAAAGGAAAAACACAAAACACTTAGGTTTCGTGGAAAGTTTAAATTCTCTTTTTTCTCTAATTTTTATCGAAACTTATATGTTTTTTTTATCGGCAATGTGTATCAAGATATGGGTTTCACTTGCTTATGTAGAAGCAACAGAGTACCAAACTTGTGACTCTTGTAGGCATAAGATTGATGTATGACTCCCACATTGAGAAAGAGACCCAATAAGAGTTGGTGGAGAGATGCCTAATATGTGTTGGGAGACAGATAATAATGGTGGGGAGGTACTGCCGTTGGGACTCGAACCTAGATTCAAGTGTTTGATCAGTTGGACATGCAAACTTTAGTTTGAAACACATGTTATTGGTTATACAAATGTTTATTCCTTGTGGCACAAAATCAAATGATGTGTCATTGGTTGTGTTTCAGCTCTCTGATATCTCCTTGAAGGCGCGAAAACTTGTTGTAAGAATCTGTGATGTAGTAACACGGAGGGCTGCGAGATTGGCAGCAGCAGGCATAGCGGGGATACTGAAGAAAATAGGGCGGGATGGGAGTGGCGGTAGCAAGATTCCAAGAACAGTTATTGCGGTGGAGGGTGGATTGTACACGAGCTATACATCGTTCAGAGAGTACTTGCATGAAGCTTTGGCCGAAATCTTGAAGGAGGAAGTTGCGCGGCATGTTGTTCTCAAGGTCACCGAAGATGGAGCTGGTATTGGGGCAGCTCTCGTCGCTGCTTCTCATTCAGCCTACGATGTGGATAGCCTATAACCTTAGGTATGTAAGTATTATTTATTTGTTTATATATAGGTCCTGTAAATGTAGAATTATTTCCATGTTTGATGTTTTTGTATGTAAGAAAAGCAAACGCTTGTTCATAATCCATGATCGGTTTGTATATGGATCCTTTGCTTACATGAAAGATGGTTCTGAAGTGATTTGTGGTGCACAGTAAGTCTTATTAGGCTATCAACATTACTTCTTAACCTCAGTTTTATTTGGGTCAAATAACAAAAACAGAGTTCCTTTAGCAACAAAAAAGCTATTCAATCCAAAAGTCTTTAGAAAATCAAGTTCGAGGACACTCCTCTTGTTTTTATTCTGAAAACCACTGCTCTCAAAATTATGTTTACCTTCGTTACTTTACCATAAATACCTTTGCTTTTTGAAAATATTGCTGCACTTCTAATAAAGCTTTTATCCTTCATAGGCTCCCTAGAACTGAAAACCGAATTCGATCCATCCTAAAAGGTTAGTACTATACCAAATTAGTTTATAGCATGATTAATTTTTTCGAATAAAATGACATAATATTTTTATTTACAAATCCCATATGAATACCCACAATGTATAATTTTTCATATTAAAAAATGGTTTGTCAAAAAAAAAAGTAAACATATGAAATCCGACCACATCCAACAAATTCTCGCCGAAGTTTGATGAAATCCGACTGGAGTGATTGAATGTGACCGTCTTGGAGTGATTGAATGTGGAACTTTCGTGGGGAGGGAATAGAAAGAGATAATAGGAAAACTTGATATGTGTTGCGCATCGGAATATATTGGAAAGTATCAGATCGTATGTTTTTCAAAATAAAACATGACTCAATTGTTTTTAATATGGGGAGCATGAGAAACTAGTGTTCAAGATCGGTGTGCGTCAACTCAATCAGCATCTGAAGTAACTTCGACAGTCATTAAAAGGAGCGAGAATCGTGCGCTATACTTTCTTTTTCTTATTGAGGTATTGTCTCATTAGATTTTCCTGAAAATATTTAAAACGAGACTGTTTGAAATACGATCGACGTCTATTTTGTAAAAAATGATCCAAAAAAGAGGGTTAGAAGATGTGACCAACCACTATGAAAAAGAACAACCTTTTTGCATTCATGCTCTCCATTTTATAAGACTAGCTGGCGATACCATCACTATGCGTATAAACTAGCTTTCTTTGTCCTTCTTCCGTGAGTCTAAGCTTTGTACCTTTGTTTCTCGGTTTAATCTTCGATCTGGTAAAGTTATAACACCTCAACCTTGAAGATGTTATTAAAGTGGTTATTATTATCTACGTGGAATCACAGCACATATCAAATTTCATAGCTAAAAATATGTAGTGACTAAAAACATCCGGTCCAAAAGTTATATGTACATGTGGGAGTTTTAATACGATTATTAATTAAAACCCTAGAGTCTACGAGACTAGTGTCAGAATCACATAGAGTTAGATTTGGAAGTCGTCGATGTGGTGAATGTCGACAAAGATTTCTCTTCCAATCTCGTTATTCGGGTGCATCACTGATACGCTTCTCCCCGTTCTCTACCGTGATCGTTGTGCTTTTGGAGTTCTAGTTGTTCTTTTGTTGCCGATTGAGTGCATTGTCGATGATGAAATTCATGGCATGGAATCGTCGTGGATTAATGGCTGATACGAATCGTCAACAACTGAAGGATCTTATCGGAAACCATAGACCGAACGTGGTCTTCCTCACCGACACCTATCACTCAGACCCCGCACAAACCGGTTGGAGAAGGCATTGAAGTAATCCGGTCAATAGGTATGGGATCCGAGGGGTGGGACGGGTGAAATAGCTCTCCGTTTTGGTTTTCTGTTTTGGTGTTTCATGTTTATTTTCTTAGTACATTCTTGTCTATGATGCAAAAAAGATCATTTTTCTACGGGTCCAAGAATGACGACACACATACGGAGTCCCGAACATATATATTTTGGAGCTCAAGATCTTTGTCAGTATCTGTTTTTATTGTTTGACATTATGAATAAAATTCCATGTCACGTGTTTCGAAAAGAATATGATTATTAATGTGATTCAGTTTTAGGTGCATGTCAAATTACTTATATAGATTATACTATATGAATCTTTGTACGAAAAAACGAAAATATTAATAACACATAAAAGTACATATCAGATTGAAGATCGGACACTGAAATCGTGATATAACTTATCATAGACACATGATGCTGGCAAGTTCAACCAACAAAACAACCTCAAGAAAGATCACGCTCTTTGAAGACCGGGAGAGATGATGGATTAAATTCCGAAATCACAACATGCATGCTCTCTTCAACTCCCCATAACACAACCCACACGTGACTCCACTTCATACACTATATATAACGACCCACCACTACACATTCTTATATACGAAGCAATAGTTGTTGAACACTATACACTCAAAATCAGAAATGGCCCTAAAGTTGCAAACATTGTTGGCCCTAGTGGTAGCGGCGGCAGTTCTGAGCTCCGGCGGCCGAGGGGTGGAGGCGCAGGGCTCTTGTAGGGTGGACTTCCAGGACTTGGTGTCGCACTGCACCAGGTTCGTCCAGAGGAGCGGCCCCATGGTTCCGGGATCGGCCGAGTGTTGCAGGGTCATCAAGCCCTTCGACATGTCGTGCGCTTGCAGTGTCGTCACCAAAGACATCGAGGACATCATTAGCATGGAGAAGGCAGTGTTCGTCGTCAGGTCTTGCGGCATCAAAGTCCCCGCCGGCTTGAAATGCGGAAGTAAGTGCACACTACTAATCAAATATTGTTTATTTGGTTATTTGCAAATATTTTTGACGTCACAAATATATCTCGCTTTGGACTCGAGCTAGTAACACTAGCATGTGCATTGCATTTGTATTTACATGTCTATGTAGGTTGAGGTTTGCTTTGGTTCTTTGCGAATATATTTGACGCTACAAATATATCTCGCTCCAGACTCGAACCTGTAACGTTAACATGTGCATTGCATTTATATTTGCATGTCTTGAGGTTGCTCTTGTTGCAATTTTCTCTGTTATCCTTGTTTGGGACTCAGAGTTGAAATACACATGGTCCATCAAAAAAACAATTGTGAATGGTTATATTTTGAGACATCTTAAATGTTGTTTTTATTTGTTTTGTTTTGTCTTAGGTTACACTGTTCCTCCTCCGCGTGAAGAATAAATAGTTGCTGCCAAGTGAATAAGGGGAGGATCGGTAGCATCATGACTATGAAGAATCATATGTATCTTTGAATTCCAGCTTTTAATAAAATTGAATGAATAAAATTTTCTCAGTTTGCTGCAAAAATAAATTGATATATTTCCCATGTTGGATCCCCAATCGGTACAAGATATTTGGTGAAAGTTAAGTATTAAATATTGATTATAATCAACTCAGACTTTAAACTTAAAAGGACAGGTTGTATATACAATATTTTTAAAATTTTACAAGTATTATTTAAACATATAACTCTTTTTTTTAGCAGAAAATGAAGTTTTATATCCTTGAATTTGAGAAAAATAAAAGAACAAGAAGAATGAATCCTCTTAGTTAAACAACAGAAGGTGTGAGACAAGCTTTATCATATTGTTATAGAAAGATAAAAGACTAATTTTTCAGTTTGGAAAATGGAAAACAATTCATATAAGAGGGTCAATTTTTTTAAAATAAAAGATCATTTTTTTTTAGAATAAGAAACAACGTTCGTTAATTATAGGGGAGAATCATTACAGTGGCCAGTACCTTTAAAAATGATAGTGATCCAATAATCCTTTTAGGCAAACCGCCCCAACAAGACTCGGTCATAGCAATACAAGAATCATAACTAAAACATGAAAAGGTGTCATAACTAAAACCCAAGACCAGTACAAAAATTTAAACCAAAAGGTGTCATCTGTCAGGAACAGCTCAAGATGGGGCCTAAATGTTGCTTGGTCCCTGCTCTCCAAGGACTCGTTTTGTCAATTAAGCTACCGAACTTGAATCTGGTGATATGGCTGTGAGGATTAGCTCTCATCAGGGACTCCTCCCCGGGAAGGTCCCTAGAGCCATGCA
>JAYMTN010002036.1:0-11695 GCA_036897425.1 Erodium trifolium | reverse complement strand
TTGAAGTTTTGAGTTTGATTCTTTACAAAATCATTATATTTGTGGAGAGATATTTCGAAATAAAATTTGTTGTTTTGAATATCATCAAGACTCGATCGAGAAATTTAATGAGAGAACAATGTATGAATGATAGTATGATCGTATAAATTGAGAAATACATTTTTCATTATATTGAAAACAGAAGTGTTTTACAACATTTTCAAAATATGAAATCTCAACATCACATCTTGTAATATGTAGTTATTTATTATTTTTTAGTACGGTATTAATATTTTTAATGGCATTTTATATTATTTTAGCGTAATGTATTATCATAAAAAAAAATTGGTGCCCCCCTCACTGAAAAAGCTGGCTCCGCCACCGGTTGAGACTCACCACCAAGAGGTACAACATATTCATCGTCGGAATATTTATCGGTGGAAGTATTAGTGGGTGGGGTTGAGCTGTATCTCCCAACGACATCCAAGTGTTGTCTTGAACTAAATGTCTTCAGTTCGTTTTCCTCCGCGTAGATCTTCTTGACCATCCTGACTTAGTCGTCCTCGCTGTAAGCTATTGTACAACTCTCCAATTTTTCATACATGCTTCTCTATATTTTCCACCCTAAAAATCAGCTGGTGAAGCATTCAAATCCTGTTTGATAGGTTACTTCTTCGCCTTTCTTCCTTGAATCTGAAAAGGGTCCATCAGTTTCGCTCTCGATTATCAGAATTTGTAGTTTCTGGGTCACCATTGTTGCGAGCTTTGCTGGGCTCTTTGTGATTTAGAACATGGGTCTTCTTCGTGTTCAGCTTTTGAGTTTGTGGCTATTGCGGCTTCAAGGTGATCTCTCTCTATCTCGATCTCTACCATGGTGTTTTTGCTTTTGGGATTTGATGGCTGTGGTGTTGCAAAGCTAATGAGTGATGAATGATACAACTGTAATTTCATTTCTTTTCACACACAGATCCACCAAAGAGACACATAAAGGTACCGGTGGCGAGTTCAGGTTTGCGCTGCTGCCATGGCTCTGTAAGGCCTAATCTCTCTCTCTCTCCCACACTTACTGTAATGAACCAAACAAAACAATTTAGGAAATTTAGTCATTTTGATTTTTGAGTTGGCGGATTTATCAGTCTGTTGAGTTTTAACCCTTCTGTGAATTTTTTGGTGGGTTTAATGCAAATGGAACCTTTTTTGTTTGTCATTTTCTTGTGATTGATGAAATGCTGATTAATTGTAACACTTGGGTGATTAGGGCTGCAATGTTTAACCACACAGAAAGATAAATATGAAGATCCAATCTTCGTTCTCCATAACCTGCTAATTTGCAACTTTCTGGTTCAATCTCTTATCGGCATAGTTGTGACTTGAGCCTTAACTCGGTAATGTTGTTCTGCTGAGCATCTTTTTTTTCTCTGTCACTGCCATGGCTTCTATGTGCTAGGTGTTGGGGCGTATAGGTCGATATTAATGTGTTGCCTAGTCGAATCTAGATGAGAGTTACATTTTTGGTAAACTTTGCATATGTACCGATGTTCTTTCTGTTGAGATTAATTGAAATGATAGAGTTTAAATGCATGAATGAAAACAACAAAAATGAACTAATGTTCAATTTCACATAAGATTTGATTATCAAGTACAACAAGTGATTTTCTTTATATAGGGAATTAAACAGAAATAGGAAATAGACTAGTAACCTAGAATTAGGAAATAGTTCTAACATAGTTCAAATGCACGAACAAAAATAATAAGATTGGATAGTATCATGATAAACATAACCAGGAAGCATGAAATCAAATTACGAACATTATGCTAATCAACCTCTGAAGTTTTTTTCAGATCATTTATTACCTCTCGGGAAGACGGTGAAAAAGGTCTGGGTGGCTGCTAGGCAGAGGGCCAATATAGCGGCCAAGACGGCCATTGCTGTCAAGGGACTCTTGAAGTGGTTGTGGTAGCCCTCAGCAACCCAGGATGCAAGGCTGGCTTTGGTCTTGTGCTCGAAGAACTTTTGTATCTTCCTCTTAACATCCATATACGCATCCGTGTCTGGGCGCAAGCCTTGAGACATCTCATTGAACAGATTGGCCGCCTTTTCATCCGTGGCTAGGTGATTGACGAGGACGCCAGCCGATTGCAGCTCCTTGATGTCTTCAGCGTGGTTCACGAGTGAATCAAGGAAGCAAATGTAGGAGGTGATCGTTGAGCCCAAGTCAGCACACATCTCGTATGCAGCCAGGTTCAAGAGCAGAGGCCTCGTGGAGTCATCGACGATTATTCTGGGAAGCCTGAGGGTTCCGTAGATGAAATGAGACTTGAAGAAAATGTCCTTCAAGAAACCACTTCTGTTAGGCTTCAAGTGGATTCCCCGGGCGGTGAGCTCCTTGGCGTGTCGTAACACAGTGCTTTTCATTCCAGAGGACGATGCTGGCTGTGACCATCGTCCCCAGATTGTTGGCCATTTCTGGCTTTCACTTCTCCCGCCAATGATTATGGTCCGCAGGCGATCCAAGAGATGGATAGGTTCGTCTTGTCTCCAATCCCAGTCAATGCCGTTGCTAATTTTGTGAGTATAAATATACTCGTCTAGCAAATCAAGAAGATCCGAGTCGTTACCTGACAAGATCTTCAAGAGCTGGAAGGGAAGTTGATTCTCCAGCAAGAAAAGGTCATTGTGGACCGAATCAATCTCGTACTTCTTCATCTTCAAATCCTCAGCGCGGTTATGCATGATGCAGAAAACGAAGTAGAGGACAAAGCATCCGTCCAAGAACAACATCTCCTCCCACTCGCTGGAGTCGAATTTCTTCCTGTCGTGAGAATAAGCAGCCATGAGTTTGCCAATGTTGTTCCTGATTTTGCACCTCAGCGAGGCCTCCACCTTCTTGTCCGGGACAAACCTGCCCGCCATTGATGGTTTGCGGTCTTGGAATGGCTTGAGCTCAGCATTGCCCCAATGGTAAGGCCCGAGGGAAACCACTTTGGGTTTATAGTCAGAACCAGACTTGTCGTTTGCTAGAAACATATCGGGGACCTTGTGCATCTCTCGTCTCCTTGATTTTGCTCTCACCTGCTCTTCTCTTAAAGAATCTAACCATATTTTCCTGGTGGCAATGTCAGGTTCTTCCACTAGAATGATTTGGAGGGACTGTTCTCTGGAGCCTCCAGCTTGCTCAGACCCATTGGCTTGACCTGCTTCCATTAGAACCTTGGTTCGGGTCGAGCTCAGCCTGAGGTAAGAAAATGACGGGGTTGCAGATCCTATGGTTCTTCGGCCTAAAAAGAGTACTTATAGAGTTTATCAGAGAAGACTTTGGTTGCCATGATAATTTGATTAACTCTTAGTCTTCATTTATTAGTTAGTGTTGTTTGGTGAATTAGTAAATGTTAGCTGTAGATTGCATTCAATGTGAAACAGAGGTGGCAAGGTGAAGGTTGAAACCACTCTGAGTCTTTAACTAAGATTTTTGAGGGGAAAAACTTAAAAGAGAGGAGTTGACTTCTTAGTCTTTAACTATGTATATTTCTGATTCTGAGACTAATAATCATTGGAGTCCAGTCACTGTAAGCTTTTTGTGTGTGGAAGAATTGTAGAAAAGTTGAATGACTTTGGTCTTTAACAATGTATTTTTCTGGGTAAAAGAGAGGTTAGTCTTTAACTATGTTATGTGAAGATAGAAATTGCATGTGGTGGGTTTAAGGGTTCAAAATGTCAACTTGGTTTGTTGGTTTTGTCTCCCTTTTTTATATTTCAAGTCCAACCCCAGCACTTGAGCTACTAGTTCTCTACGTGCTGTGTATTATTATCATCAACAAGGTTGTAAAAATCGCTAGGCGTCACTCGGACGGCTAGGGCTTTTTGGGAATTAATTGGGGACTAAATGGAGATTAGTCGGGGATTAATCAAATTAATCGGCGATTAATCGGATCGGCGAACAAGGAAATGATGCTTAGGCGGGCGCCTAGACGGGGCCTGATCGGGATTTTTAGAACACTGATCATCAGTGAAGTTCTGTCACTGCGATGCATTGTATCTCCAAGGAAACTTTTTATGTAACTTGGTTGAGTTTTATGTCACACCAAGCTCACCAGTTCATTATCTCAGTAGTCAGTAATATATATTGGATCGCAATTTCCAATATATGCATTTCATTCGGTTGATACCTAATCGCATGTCAGTAATATACTGCGATTAGGTAATCACCGAATGCTCGAGAGTTACTTTCCCCGTTTCCTTGGTCTACAACAATCTTCTGCAAAATGATATGCATCAAATCGGGGAGTGAACTGCAAACGATTCGTTAAGTTGGAAGCGACCATTCAGACTCATGTCAACAACGTATAGATACGTAAAATTCAGGATTTCTCAATATCACTTGCCTATGATTTCGCTTCTTCTTTTGGCGACATGTACAATAATACAAACCAGCATTTTTTTTCCTCTGAGAATACATTTTCCAAAAGCAAAATAAAAACTTGTGCATAAAGTCCTCAAATTTTAGTTCATTTGACACACCCTGTTCTGTTCCCTCAGTACTGAACAATATTGATCAAAACATGCACAATCTAGACCCGAAATGAAGTCAACGCGACGACGACTTACAATTAGCATTGTCAACTACAGGACAAGAAGATCGGATTCATCTCCAGGCTGAAGCCAGAATCAACAACTTGTCCGCCCACCCAAACTGCAGTGCGCCTCCTTCCTCCTTCACCTTATACATATTACAATACCGCTCTGAGATCTCCTCACAAATCTCCCCCTTCACCGATGAGCTCACCGGCCACGCCTCGAAACCCGCCATCATCATCCTCGCCTTCCACTTCCCCGCCACCTCATACCTCTCTATCCTCTCCACGCCCTCGCACGCCACGATATTCACAATATCCCTCGCCAGGCAATGCTTCTCCACGTTCATCCTCTCCGCACTCTCCCTAGGCAACGTCGCATCCAGCGACTCAAACACCGCCGAGTAGTAACTATAAGCCTCGACAAACCTCGGTAGAAACGGTGCAGTGTTCGTGTTCACGTCTTGCTCCACGAGAGTCACCAGTTTCGGACTCAACCCTTTCACCATCCGGAGCAGCCTGTCCCGTTGGTTCACGGTGGAAACACTCTCATCAGGCATGTGGTGAAGCTGAAAGGCGAAGTTCACAACCAGCGCCTCCCCGGAGCGACAGTCCAACATCGAAGGCGTCACATCCCCGGTGTTGGCGCCCACTGCTTGAAACTCCAACGTCATCCCGAGCGCCGCCGCTAGGTGCACGAGTCGCTCCCCGATGATCTTGAGGCCGCCAACGGAGCGTTGGACCGACTCGGGGTCGTCGACCCCGGTGATTCTCACGTGCGGAGGGTGCGGCTTCCGGGCGGCGAGCGCTTGTATCAGTGTTATGTACTGAGTCCCTTGGTTGATGTCAAAATCTATAATGTGCACTCTCTTTTCTTCCCTCACAGCTTCGGAGATGGCCCCGTTCGCTGCCATGAACCCGAACTTGAAACACGGGCAAACCTCGAAGAGAACTTGCATCGCTGACAAGCGGTCAGAGGTTGGAGGCTCCTTGCATTTCAGGGCCTTGTAGATGCCTTTCCCGGAGGCGGCCATTCGAGCCACGAGGCCTTCTACCATGTACGCTGCGATCCTCTGGCTGGGGTCTCCTTGGATCGAGACCATATCCCGGAGCTCGGATATAGTCGTCGTAGCTTCTTCTATGTTGCCTTCTGAAATGGCTGATGCACAACTGAACAGAAGCTGCTTCGGAGTCAAAGACTTGAATGTGTATCCGCATCCACTACTGATGGCTGGTGATTGAGGGACCTCGTTGCTATTGGACTCGTAAGACGAAGATTCCTCCGGTGATTCAAGAAGCAACAGGTTCTTGCTCGGGTCGGCCCATTCACTGTCAATCTCCATACCCGGGTCCGGATCATAAATGCCTCCACAGTACCCATCGTCTTCTTCACTATCGCTCAGAAGCGCTCTCTCCAATTCCTTGAGCTTTAACCTGATATCATCATCGCCTTCATAGTCTGATTGATTTGGAATGTGCCCAGTGAAGGAGTTGACCGAGTTCCTTGGAGTAGAAGAGCAACTGAGATCAACTTGTTCGCTTGGGGAGTTGTAATTTACAAGGTAAGCTTCGGTTCCATAGCTGAACTTCTGTATTGAGTTGAAAACTGGAGCGATTGGACCCGAGTCAGTGCTGCTTCCTTTGAGTTTGTACTTCCTTGTTGACGGATCAGCAGAAGTAACGACAGACATTATACAAATATCTCGATAAAGTTTCAAGTCAAATTTCCATCAACAAACCTGTAAGAAAACAAATAGCATTAGTTTACAGCAACACTGAGTTACAACTTACAAGTATGCAACATCAAAACAACATGATAAAGATTGCATATACCGGGTTTGAACTCTGGTCCTCCATTAAGTTGGAGGGAGCTCTTAACTACTGGGCCAGGCCAACCTAAGTTGTAATTTAACGCGCAGAACAAGATGTCATAGAGGTATGGCTTAATTCGTCGTCTCTCCCTTACCGGTAACATCATATGAAAGCAGAAATATTTTACCATCAACATCCCATGACAGTCGTCTATTTTACTACCTGTGGTCCACAAAGCGTCTAACATAGATTACCAACAAAACCTCCAAGTGTAGAGGAATTTCAGGCATTGATTACGACATTTGAAGCCCCTCCAAGAGCCATTAATTTGAGAATGGGAGGTGGTTCAGCTACCAAAGTTCTCAAGGGGGACAGAATCTAGAACATCCATCAGGGAACATAACACTCTAGTTGAATACTATTGAACAATTTTCCCAAGTATTGAACAATTACGAGTGTGTAACATAACACAATTACTGTTCTGAATTTGGGGGAAAAGTTATGCTGCTAATCATCTTCGATTCAACCTATGACGATTCTAGAATGCTCAGACAGCAAAAACCTCCCCAAATGGCCACAAAGTAAACAATCCGATAATAGAATCAACCTCGAAGTTCTAATTCACAGTTAAACACAATCAATCAAGCTAATCTGAAAAAAGCCTGAATAAGGAAGCGCCATATGATATCTTTTTACATCAACAAAGAAGATCGAAACCCCAAGCACCAGAAATTGAATCAAACTAAACAATCAACAACATGCATGAACGAAGAAACCCATAATAAGAACAGCCAAACAACATCAAGTAAAGTGGCAATTAACCCCAGAAACCAAAATCGATCACCTGATAGAGAAGCTACAAATCGGAACCAAAACAGACGATGAGCAGAGCTGGTGTGGTGTGCGAAATTAGGATGAATTGTGGCTCAAGAAAGGGGAGAACTCAGGGTTTGACCCAAAGGGAAGCTATTAAAAGAAAGATTTGGGTGCGCCTCAACAGCATTATATTCGCAGTGTGGAAATGATTTGGAATTTATTAGGTAAAAACCCCACGAAATTAAAAATTGAAGAAAACCCAGATCACAAAAATTCAGAAGAATCGAAAATATATAAAATTTACCTGATGGGTCCCAAGCAATAGCTCAAGTTCTTCAAGTGAAAATGATGAGGATGTAGCTGGTGGGTTGGGTTGGGGTTAGGTTTGGTGGAGAGGATTGGTAGAAACTCACTGAACCCACAGACGAGACTGGTTCTTCTGATTGAAATTGACTTGAATTTCTACTATTATTTTGCTGAATTTGATTCCTAAAGTCTACTTTTTTGGCTGTAAATTTGCCATCAACTCTAAAGGGTTTCTAGAAAAGGAAGAAAGACCGTGTCTTTGCTTTGGATTGCCACCAATCACTGGTCCGAACCGTTATCATTACCACAATTGACTCACTTTTCAATGTACAAGGTTCCTTAAATCGTGTGAAGGTTACCTACGATTGGCCCTTTGTTACGGTCGCTCGTGTGAGTTGTTCTTTGTGTTTTCCGAAGATTTGGTAATTGATTCTGATTTTTCGGAGATAAGACTGAGTTAGAGGTGGAACACCAATTGAATATCGAGTAGGTGAAGCCCATGGCAAGTGGGCTATTTTCCTGGACCAAGTAGTTCTGGGCCTATCAGCTGTATGTGCTACAAGCCCGTTAAACTTGTTATGATCCAATGTTTTCTAATATGGAAAATGCACATCACTTAGGGTTTTGTTTTAAATTCCCACCACTAAAATTATCGGGTTTCTTTTTTGAAACAGGCGACAAAAGAGTTCTATTAGTTTTGAAAATCAATAGTAACGTAATCTGGATTGAAGGTTTTGGGTTTCATAATATGTCCGGGACTCTTGTAGGTGATCTAGCGCTCTTGGACCCGTAAAAATGTCTAATTTTCATCTAAGACAACTGAAAGTAAATCCAACGTCCTACCAAAAAACATTATAACTCTAAAACAGAAATAACAAACAAGAATTCAAAAGCAATCTAATTTGAAATAAACGCGGGGGTGCCCCCTTGCTCCTTCGAGAACGGCCAACCGAGCCCGGTCTCGGGTCATGGGAGGTAGGCTAACAAATACCTACCACCCGTCCCCGGAACAAACCATGGCTCCTAGCGGGACTGTTTGACAACCCTCGCCTGTTGGAAGTCATCCCCTTCCAAAAGCTGACGGGTTATGGTGGGGATGTTGGAGAGGTCAAGCGCCCTTTTCAGCTAGCATGTACGGGTGTAGAATTGTCCCGTCGTACCCCGCCCCTTCATCTTCAGAACCTTGGGCTTCTTGAGCCCCAGACCGTCCGACTGCTCTTGAGGCTCTTTCTGTTTCTCCACCCGAAGGAGGTCTGAGTGTTAACTTGTGGGTAATCTGGAAAAAGTGATAGTGACTATGCGGGGCTCCCTTTGATTTAGTTGTGCTCTCTCCCCTACACATCCCTGCCAACATCTTGAGCCCCGTTAGCCAGATCATCTCGCATGTCCCATATACCGATCAAATATGCGCCCACTAGATCCTATAGTCATTTCCTCGGGACGCTACTTAGCCAAATCAAAGGTCTTCGAAACAGGCTCCCCATTCTCGGGAAACCCAGGGGAGGGGGGAGATCCCTATGGTCTATCTCATCGCCCCTAGGTCTCTAGGGTGAGGTAGGTCAACAGTTCATCGATTGGTAACACCCGATGGTCCCGGGGCGCACTTCACTATATCCAAAGAAGTTGCTCTGTATCCAATCACATCGAGACTCGGAGGGAAACATCGAATTGGGCCTCCTCCCATCCCGGTCTTGGTAAACAATTCATATTGGAGCCCTATAGTCGTGGGCTCTAGGTGACCGGGGAAGGGGAGACGGATCAACCGACATATTGTCCTATCAACGTCTAGACTAACCTGAACTAAAAGTAGTTATCCCACCGGGAGAGGGCCGATAAAGGTGCCGAGAGCACCTCGGTGCCTAGGGTATTGGCCAAAAGGGATCGGACATGAGTATTCCGAGCATCCCCCAAGACATTGTATGCCCGCGCCCAATCTCCATGAACTGAAAGGGGATAACACTTGGTTGCATGCAAAGGAAGAAGATAGCAAAATCAGCGAGTATCCGCTAAAACCCCATAGACCATGATGGAGGGCACTATTCATCAGCGTGCTAATCGAAAAATGGAACGCCACGATATCTTTGGAGAGGCACTAGACCTTCAGGCCCTAAATCTTCCATCGTTGTATCATGACCCCACATAAGGCCCTCGGATTGCATGCAATATTGACCACAATCTGCCCCGCCATTGAGTAACAGTACCGACATCTGATGTTGCCGGTACGACTTCGGTCTGGACGAGCACCAAAATGCCTTCTTCGTCTTCATCGTCCTTCAGGGGAAAGGCCTCGAAATGGCCTTGGACGGCCTCAACAGTTCGGGAGTCCGATGGAGCGTCGTTGGCGACTGTCTCGACCTTGTGACAGCCCGCGTCTGAACTGGAGAGCAGTGTGACACTGGTTGAAGAGCTGCACTAGAGACGCATGGGGCATCCTGGGAAGGGACCAAACCTTTTGTGGAGGGGGGGGTGCTAGTTGGCCCTTCGAGGACGTCAGAGAGATCTGCGACGAAGACCTCGCCCAGACATACGACAGTGATTCTCGAGAGAGGTGATGCTGCTTCTTCACACGACAGAGGTGCCTGCAGGCAAGACAGTGAGAGCCGTGGTTGAGATCCTCCGCGGAGAGGAGGCCGAGGAGAAAGCATTACCGACAGCGTCATGGGAAGATGAGGAGGAGGAGGGCGGCATGGTCGGGGGAGCGAGGACGACGACAATATAGAAAGGTGGAAATCCTATTTTTACAGTCTTTCAGACTCGTCTTGCTTATTTGTTAAGCTATTGCAATCTAATATTATCGAGTTTGAGTATAATAAAATATGACATAAGAATCTTATTTCTTTAATAATATACTTTTATTTAACTATATTAATTATTATTTTTGAATAATTATACACATTAAATTGGTTTCCATTTAATTATATGAAAACTAGAGGAAACCAAACTGTGCACACTTGAGCAAAATAGTAGTTTAAGCGTCATTTTCTTGTGACAATTAAGATACTTTAGTCACTTAAGGTACACTGAACATTAATAGGGTATCATGTTTGTTAACAATTAATGTGACTAAACAAAATAGAAAATGACGTCTAGATATTAATTAAGAAGCCCAAATCACTCAATGTAATGTTTTAGACAAATAAATTGTTTTTTTTTTGAATGGGACAAATAAATTGTTATTATGATATAATTTTATATTTAAGATCTACATTTAATTTTTTCGAGACTAAATCTGTTTTTATCAATTTTGTCGAACAAAAGAAATTAGTTTTTCTTTGATAAACTTGTACTTCTCAACAACATGTACTACCAAATAATCACTCATGGCTGCATTTGAAAATCACTAAAATGATAATGTGTATGCTAGTTGTCAATGTCCATTTCTAAACATTTATACATATATGAACCTATACATATTTTTGGTTACAAAACTAAGATTCTTAATAAGCTACTGTTCTTGTGAAGGGCACTTTTCTGAAATTAGCTTTGACAGCCTAATGCTCCACCAACTCTCACTCTCAAGAAGTAATTAGCTTTCCCATTCCATCACTTCCAATGATTTGTATGCAATCAAAACAATTCTCTCAAACCTCCAAAAGCTCATACATTTTTTTTTATAGATGACGTTTTTATTGATTACTTTGAATTACAGATAAAGTAAAATAAAAACGGGTAATGCAATTCAGAAAGTGAGAATCTACCGAAAGACTGAAAAAAATAACTGATAAAAACAAGGAATTGCAAAACACAACAATCCTGATGACTTGTCGTGCAAGCAACCCAATACCGGAGCTATAACACGTTCCATGGACCAAATCGGTCAAAAGTCTGAGCCCGACACGCCTCCACATCCAGTTACGAAAAACTAGACCTTCGCCTATGCATCCAGCTTATACATTTATTTTAAAAAGTGTATAAAATAATATTATTTCAAACATATAGTTGTGATATATATATATGGTGATATAAGGCCATCCATCATGTTGAGTAGGTTAAGGATTAACATTCCAAATTGGTTACCCAACACACATATGCCCTGAAATGGCAAGCTTTGTTAGATGATTAGGGTTTGTAGATGGACAGATGATTGGTGGGAGAAATCATGAGCCAATCAGATACAAGCAAAGGGTCAGAGTCAGAGTGTAAATAGAACAAAGGTGACTTTCCATCCATAACCCTAGATAGCTCTCACAAGACACAAGAACCACTTCCT
>JAYMTN010002035.1:0-11696 GCA_036897425.1 Erodium trifolium | reverse complement strand
CTACATATTATCAAGCAAGATGGTGGTGCTTGGACAGCAACCAGGAATTTTAGACATTGATTCCTGTATATTGAATGAGGGTAGCGTCTTTTCATTGTATGTAACAATCTACTAGAGGGAATATTGATGAGATTGGCATCCTTAGATCTCAAGTATAATATCATGGGTTGTCTGTGGATTCTGTTTGTTTTTTTCTCCGGGGCTGCTAGTTCCTTCTTGGATAAGGAGGCCATTTTATTCTCTATATTTCAGTCTTTCAGCTATCCTCTTTCTACACTAGATATAATGGTATAATTATAATATGCCAACTAACATTAGTGGTTTGGAAATAAATGAGCAAGACTGACAGAAAGCATCCATCCACCCGTGTTTAAAGATAAAGAATAGGGTCAATTGAGGGGTTTTCCAACTTTCTTGCTAATACTTACATGAGACTAAAATACGAACTAAATGGACAGTATGTTGCTGGTAACATGACGGAAAGTCGATTCTAGGGAGACACTAAGGGTTACTTTCTTCCACTTGACTGTGTCTTAAGTCCTGAACTGGCCCGCACTGTGACAAGTGCATCTTGGACCCTCCAATTTGTCACAGTGCCTTTGACTTGCACTGAAGAAATTGCCTTTTGTAGCATAGTGGGCTAGCATTGCCACCTTTTTGTATATTACAGATTCTCACAGCATAATAAACTGGCAAAAAGATAGGTTCAACGAAAATACGGTGCATGATGTGTTAGTATGGGTAAATACTGTTGGCTTCCCTGCTGATAATCTTGTTCATACAAGGCCATAACTGTTCTACTCATGTATGCATATCATTATTAGCAATCCCGACCTTGATCATATGTTTGGCATGTGGGCAGATGAGGATGATGGCTGTGCACCAGACAAGTGTATGGTCATGGGCTGGGTAGACTTGTAATCACCACAGAAACCAAAACATGGCTTGAGGAGACTGACCAGCATCTGGAACTATACCCATTTAGGTACTTCTCAACTTCTTTAGACAAGGCATGCTCTTATTTTCTATTATTGTTGTTTGTTCTCTAAGGAGCCCTAGGTTGTCAAAATATTTCATTGGTCTTTTCATTATGCAGACCTTTTTCAATGTCATTTCAAAGGCTTCTTATAATGTGAGATTTTTTGTTGATCTGCCTGTCATATCCAGATCAGGTCATTAATTAAAAACATGAAGTGATATGTGAAGATGTGTTTGTGCTATTTATTACCCTTGGTTGATGCAAGCTGAGAGTTTAAGGATTTGGCAATCAATTTCTGCAATTTGACCCTCATGTGTGTTGGTTATATTTATACTACATGTTGATTGTAAAATAAAGTCAAAGTTCTGCATATTTACTATTCATGCCATCAATGATTTTTTCTAAATCTGAGCCTACCATCTTTACGATCCAATGGTCGAGATGAGTTCCTAGTTTGTACCACAAGGAGTGGTTTTTACCTGAAACATATTCTATATGTATATATTCTTACTCAACAGCAAAATTTATCTATAAAAATTATATTAGGCTTTGGTCAATATATTTTGACTAAAATAGATCTAAAATCAGATGGGATGATGAAAAAAATGGAATACTGCATTGCAATAACAGGAGTAGAGCAAGCAATGGGGTCAACCACTAATTGTCAGATTCTTCTCTCTTTCACACCAAAGCTTCGTCGAAGCCATCAGCTTGATTTTGCCTGTCATCACAGTTACTGTTCTAATCTTTTGGGACCTAGCCTGCTAGAGTTCAGATTATTACATGGTCAGTCGTCACCACTCTAATGTGTACATTATTATTCATTTTTTTGACCTGAATTTGGATATTCAAAAATGGCGTTGCTGATTAGAATGCAAACATGTTGTGGCTAGTGTCATGAATGAAGAGAAATGCCCAGAGGTGGCTAGACCAGGTTGGAAACAAAGGTGGACCAAGTTCATAAGGAAGGTGCTATGGACATTACAGAGGACACCAATTCTGAAATTGTTCCGGGTTCAAACATGACATGTTGCAGCCCGTGGACCTGCATTTGATCAGCAACTGTGCAATTCTATCAGCGTTGGCCTTTCTCGGAAACAGAAGGCAAATTTAAATATGATTGCCACTGCCACTTTTTCTGGGCCCGGATTCATGCTCAGCTACAGGGCGTATATCAACTAGATTCTTGTCTGCTAATGGGAAGCCTTTACTCTAACTATTAGTAATGGTAAGTGTACATTTTTAGTCGGTTATTTTTTAATTTTCTTTTACTGATATCTCATATATTTCATAAATAATGCAAGTTGAGGTTTTAAACCTGAGTACAACACAGATTTTGGACAAATTTGCATTGTGGTTCACATGGTGTTATGTGCTAAAGTTTAAAATTACATCATGCATATTATAATCCTTAGAATGTAACAGTTTAACTCACTTGTTTGTCATTGTCCATGACGTCAAACTTATCTTAATTGGCTGTGTTTTCTGAAATAATTGCAATGGAGATAGTAGAATCTTACATCATTGGTTGTGTTTTCTGGAATAATTATGATAGAGATTACAGAATATTATATCATTGGTTGTGTTTTCTGAAATAATTATGATATGAAATCCTAGTCTAGATCTTCCTGCCCTGAACCAATCCTTAGACTCGCTTCCTTGACTCCAAGGGATAACTCGATGGGACTTGCTTTTCCTGAGATTGTATAATTTTAAATCGAGGTGTATTTCTCATGTCGAGTTCCACGTTGAGAGATTCGACCTTAATAGGTAGAAGACCCAACTAGTAGTAGTATATCAAGTAGACACTTCAACAGATAAAAGACTCCAAAATAAAGCATCTGGAAATGCACTGAATATGAATGACTGAGGGCTCATTCTATAGACAGAAGTCCATGCATCTTTGTGATAACTTTCTTCTTTGTCTATTTTTGTTTGTTTGCGTTTTGTTTTTGATATGTTGATCAATGGCTGAGATAAAAAGTGAAGGTTGGCTGATTAAGTATGTTACTCTCAGTGACATGGGAGGTGGTCTGTATGTAAACTCCTCCATTGGCCAGCAAGGTTTGGTGTCCACTGATCAGGGGATTAAGAGAACCATCTGCCCAACTTCCTGCTCAAATGTCTGAGCCTCTCTCATCTGTAAGTCTCATTGTTAGTTTTTGCCTCTCTTTCTCTCGACATTTTGTATCTTACTTTGGCTCGATCCCATGGGCCAGTACGGTATTGTGGGATAAACGACAAACTCATTGTTGAGCCATGCTTTTGTGTTACTCCTGCATTGTGAAGAGAGTCCCAGTTGATCGAATTCTCCCAATTGCTTTCAGATGGCATCATCGAACCTCATTACATGTGAACTATAATCCAATGCAGATTCTGGTATTCTTATCCACCTTGAATCTCCTTAAGAATGGCTCATATCGAACATGCACAATCCGACCCCAAACCATGAGTTGTTTCCCTCTGCCTTTTCTGATACATAGAGTTTTCAATTGAATCGATCTATTGATCCTTAAACTTGTCCGCTTTACGGACAAGACTCTCCAATTGCATGGTTTTAAGGGGTAATCTTACATCTTCATTATTACAAGAAGTGATGAACCATGACCATTAGGTCAAGAATTCATATATTTGACTATGTGGACAAATAAGCTTTGATACTGCTCATTAGATGTTATTGATCATATTACATTAGCTTGATGACCTTCTTCATGCATGTGATCTAGGTAAAAAGGAGGTCTTTTTGTTGGAGGGATCAAGCTTTGCCACCTTTTTACCCCTAAAGCAATTTTACTTCTGTGGAGACGAGTGTGCTATACCTCCACAACACAAGCTTGGTGGATGGTGGGTAAGACAATTCTCAAATCCCAACCTTCCCATTTTCATATTTCTTCTTTATAAAAACTCTACATGAATCCTTTCATGATCTGATTATGTGTGTACTATATATTTTAATTTTTTTTTGTATGTTGTGATTTTTATCTTTATTTTGTAACAGGTGGTTCTTTTGTACTTTCTTTAGTTGCATCGTCTATAACGTAGTTAAAGCCCGATGGAAAGGACTACTATCACTATAAAAATCTTGGGTATTGATGAAGATGGTTAATTTCCATATTTTTAAAGAAGAAGAAAACCCAGAACAGTGGTCTTGAGCAAGAAGGATAACAAGTTATTACTCTGTCTCCGTCTTTTTTCCGCCAGCTTTAACGTATTGTAACTAATGGTACAACTAAAAAAATACATGATAACAAGCGGTTACAAAATAGAAATAACTGTAATAGTGTGTAATTATATGAGTATATATCTGCTACCATTCTTATATACGTATTACGGTTAGTCGTAGAAAATTATCTTATGTATTGTCCATGTGTAAAAAACTACCTTATGTATCCTATCTTTTTCATCATGGTTGTCTGTTAATTTTTTCATCCAAATTACCACCCTTAAGTATTGTCTGTGACCTTATTTTTAACAAAATATTTCAAAACTTAAAGGAATATTCAAAAACTTGTTAGTTATTGATCATGGAGAGTGACATTGCAAACTTTTGAAAGTTTTTTAAAGTTTAAGATGACAATTTGGTACACTTTTATGTTCAAAGAGAACCTCTTTGGAAAAAAATGTGTTAGCTGATAGGGACTTTTTCAAAATTTCCTTCGATAAAATTGTTCGTTGGCTTTGTTCGATCTGTGATCAATCATCAATGGGTACTTGTATTTAGAAAGATAAAACTAAATTGTACAGCCAAGTCGAAGTCTCCATCGGACGGCCTATGCCAAGTGCCAAATACGTGATTATGTTAGGTCATTTTGATAGCAATCCCCTCCGAATGCGATAACAAATTATCGATACAGTTTCACCCAATCCTTTCACTGAGAAATCGAGATCCTATGGATAGCGATGATGATAATGTTGTCACGAGTGTACCTCTGCCACGTGAAGAACAACAGGTAATTACTAGACACAAGTGGTTGTCCAAACCTTTTGTCTCTCACAAAACAAACAAAATAGATGGACACATCATTATATCGTAGTCCTCACTTTTTAAGGATTTCACCCTTTCCCTTTGTTTACCATACTCTTCCAAAGTGACACCAACTCTTCGTTTCTCCATCAAACCCCAAAATTAAAATGCTTAACTCATGCTTAATCGGTTAAGTTTAGAGTATGAAATCAACCATCCTGGAGGATTTTAATATTTTTCATCAACCCAAACACACTTTCACCCTTCTTTGACCTGTAGTTTTTATATCTGTTGTGGCTTAAATTTCGATCATTTTATAATTTACATTTAATCAAAAAACAAACAACATATCGAGTTTTGATTCAACACACTTTTTCAACAACCAAAATGAAGACTTATATTATAGTTATATGTATATCTTCACCAAACAAAGTACTGTATTAGCGCTTCCTATGCTTCAGTGTTACTTTATGCTTTGTTTGGATAATTAGACCTCCAAACAACTTTATATATTAACTAAATTCTTCACAACTACTCTCTGATTTTTTTAATTTTATGATAATGGCCAACGTTTTATCAAATCTAGTGTTGGTGCTTGGTAGGATACACTGTTTTCACAAGATATTGAACATATATGGAAAGGTTGCGGATTAGACCACACCCCCACGGCCCCTACACAAGGTTGCGGATTGACTTCCAGCTGAACAAAAATCTATTTTACCAAATATAGCGGAATGCAAGGGCATAAAAGCAACTACACTTCTAATTTTTACCCATAAGTTTTTTTCGGAACAAGCAATCGAAGATTTCTATTAATTGTGTCAATCAATGGTAAAATGTGTTCGGGACATCCGTAAGTTTTCCCGCGATATTGGACCCTTAAAAACGTCTAATTTGCATCTTAGACAACCCACAATAAATCCAACATCCTACCAATAGAACAAACAAACTCCAAAACAGAAAGAACAAACAAGAATTCAAAAACAAGCTAAACGAAAATGACATGGGGGTGCTCACTCGCTCCTCCGGGAAAGGCCAGTGGGGCCTGGTCCCGAGTCATGAGGGTAGGCCACCAAACACCTACCACCCCTTCCCGAGAAAAAATCATGGCTCCTAGCGGGGTTGGTTGGAAGCCCTCGCCCGCTGGAAGTCATCCTCTCCTTCGTCCAATAATTGACGGGTTGTGGTGGTGATGCCTAAGAGATCGAGCGCCGATGTCATCTTGCTTGTATGGGTGTAGAATTGTCCCGTTTTGTCTTTCCCCTTCGGTTTCCATCCCTTAGGCTTCTTGGGCCCCAGGCCGCTCGGCTGCTCTCAAGGTTTTTTCTACTGAGAGGGTGATAGTGATTGTGTAGGGCTCTTACTGATGTAGAGACGTTGTCCCCCCTTCACAGTCTTTTTGGGTCTCGTTAGCCAAATCACAGGTCTTTGCGATCTCGCATGTCCCATCATCGATCCGGCACATCCTATTGAAATCCTGGAGTCATCCCCTTGGGATGCTCCTTAGCCAAATCACAAGTCTTCGAGATGAGATCCCCAACTTCGGGAAAGGGGAAGCGTCGGGAAGCCCTAGGGATGAGCATGAGTCCTTCGGCCCCTCTCACTGCCCTCTTGTACCTCTAGAGTGAGGGAGGTCAAGAGCTCTTCAACCAGTAGCACTCGCTGGTCGCGGGGTGTCCCCCAAGCCTTTCGAAGGAGTTGCTCTGTATCTATGCTCATCGGGGTCCGGAGGGAGTTATTGAACCGGGTCTCCTCCCGTCCTACTCCCGGAAGGCGAGCATGACAAGTCTTGATCCGGTGGTTGAGCCTCCTACAACGAACGCAAAACCCATACAATCTTTCATATTGGAGGCCTATGATCGTGGTCTCCAAATGATCGGGGAAGCATAGGCGGATCCTCAAGGGTAACAACCTGTCAACGTCCAGGCTAACTCGGAGTCAGAGGAAGCAGTCAGGAATTGTAAAAAAAAAGTCAGCCGCAGTTAAGATGGTGAAAACAAAACTCAAACCGGATTTGGATACAAGGCTTCCCCTTTCTTAAATTTACAATCTATTTAAGTTTAGTTGGACGAAAATCATTCAATTTTATTCCAAGACTTCAATAGACCATAAATACGTGAATATAGAACGTAGATTTTTAGAATTAGGCCTTGGGTTAGTTTTTTTCTTTTCGATTTTGTTTTTTGGATACGTGGTAAACTTTCATTTGTATAAGGTAACCGAGTATAATTTTTTGGGGCAAACCTCTATGAGAATATAGCCCGGGATCCCGCAAAAGGCATGTGTAACGACGCTCTAAACCACATAAAACAATCCTATTAGGCAACATAGGAAACAACATATTAGCGCAATCGTCGGGTACGATAAAACAGACACAAGAAGCTAAAGACCATACTAGATGTTTATGTTGAATGCTATGACACATCAGATGTCCCCATCTTAAGAAAGATATCCCGGAGAAACCGGTACAATACAAGGTGAGGTGGGCTTTCATTCCGCCGCCCTACCTTACCCCTGGATCATGACCCTCAGTAAGATTGTTTGGCGGATCTCGCAAATGATAATGGGTCATCCTCTTCTTGCTAGACTGACTGATCGGGGTCGAGGTCCAAGAAGCCATTGCCAATTTTTTTACAATACAAATATAAAAGCTGATTAATTCGAGAAGCGAAATAACAAAATAATCATATAATCGTATAAATGATTGTAAAGCATGCCGGTTTTGTTATAATAATACAAATATTGAAGGAAAAAAAACAATCCAATCAAGTCTTAAAAATGGAATTAATTAGAATTGAATAAAAATAAAAATAAAATTCATAATTATATTGAAATATAAAAAGTACATAGCGTTACGATGAACCTATATCAAACCATTTGAAACAAAAATAAGATAAAATGTACATTCAATTCAAAAGATCAGCTAGTCCTGAAATACTGAAAATTTTGAAATCTGAGTTTTCAAGAGCCCTAATTTAGGGCACCAAACCCAAAATCATAGCCTAAAGAGAGAGAAAATGGGTATTTTAAAAGCTACGAGCCAAAGAGAACCCGGCCATGGTATAGAAGTTCGCACCAAATTGACAGTTCAGAAGAAAGGAAAGAAGTTGGAGAAATAAATATGGAAAAAAAAACCACAATCCAAAGCCATATCATAACTACGACATTTATTTAAAACATTAATAAACCATTGGACCACCACTGCTCAGAGAACTTCGGATTTGGCCCCCTCATTACTATCTTCACCTAATCACAAAACTTAACTCCAAAGCAAAATAAATTAACATTAACATTTAAGAGCCAAACATTTTCCCGGAAAAGAGCCAAACAACCCTGACAGCCGAGAAAATGACTTCCCGCCGGCCAATGTTTGAGAAAAAGCTGACAGACACGGCCATTAAAGTGGAGCTTCATTAAAATTAAAAGGATAATATAATATCTATATTCGAGTACAAAAATCTAATCAACCAACGAAAATATATTCTTATATATGATTTTTTGCTTTTACCGAAGCAAAAAGCTGGGAAAAAAAATTCAAAGTTGATTTTGGCTAGACATTTGGATTCCAAAGGCTCCACAAACGCGAATTGAATAATCCCAACACGTCCGGCAATACCTTCCTGGCCAAGCCCTTGTGGCTGCTCGCCGACATTACCATGTTTTTCTCTGCTTCTGCCACCTTCTCCGCCGCCGCAACAACCTCCACCAGCTCTCCGATCACCTCCTCTGGCTCCTCCGATTCGACCCTTTTGGATACGTCGCCGCTGCCTCTCCCCGGAGAATCTAGTTGCGACGGGGACGCCTCTTCAACCGGAATGCTCTCCGATGGAGAAATCTCCGGAACCGGTGGATCTGGTGAAGCCGATGGAGGGAGGAGGTCAAGGGGCTTCTCGTTCGGAACAACGCGACGGCCCGTCTTGTCCCTCCGCTTGCCTCTGGTGGTCTTCTTCGACTTCTCGCCGTTGGCTAGATGGTCCTCGAAGGCCTCGATGGCTTGGTTGATGAGCTCGCGGTTGGGGGAGGAGTCCCACCTGAACCAGTAGCTGGTGTAGCAGTCAAAGCACTCACAGTCGAACAAGGGCGGCTTGTGGGCCTTCGCCGCGGCGGCGGAGGCGGCGCTGCTCGGCCTCTTGGAGGGTTTCCTTTTGGAGTCCTGGACGACGGAGGAAGGGTTGTTGGTGGTGGTCTTCAAGGACCTGGTGATGAGGTAGGCGAGGACTTCGCGGTCCTCGAGAGAGAGGAGAGAAGCAAGGGCCAGAATCGCGGCCGGAAGGAGCTTGATGACGGACAAAGCGTCCGGTTCCGGCGAGTTAGCCGCCGCCGACGACGGAGATGGGTACACTTTTCCTTTGTTTTTTATCTTCATTGTCTCTGCCTCTCTGGTTTGTTTCAGAGGAAAAGAAAAATAGGCTAGATTTTTTTGGGGTCTTTATATTTGATAAATAAATGAGTAAACGAGTGAGTGTGGCGAGGCGAGAGAAAGGAGGGTACTGTACTGGTGGTGGTGGGTGCGTGTTTATATTTTATTTATTTTGAAAAAAATATATTTATTTAACCTTGGAGCGCGTATCTCCCACCGCCCAATCACATACAATTCTAGTACCGGCCCTGGGATAGCGTTACAAAATAATAAGAATTCAACCTAGATTTAAGCTCTCTGGTCGTGTTCAGGACTGTCAATTACCAATTTCCATACATACAAAATAATATTTTAAGAGATAAAGATCATGTAACAAATCAAATTCAATATAAATTAAAAAAATATACTCGAGATAAGGATAGGGTATAGATACATTATACATACAATACAAGTATCACACAGGACCAAGGTGGGTTTGGTCTTATATTTAAAACACTCACTACACCACTTCACATCACATGTATTTGGGGTTAATTTGTGTGGTAGATACTTTTATGAAACTTAGGAACATCAAATAAGGAAAGTACTTTTAAATGAGTATTTACCTGTAATTTATTTTGATTTATGTTTTTTATGAGTAATCACCTATCACAATCTTTTTCAAGCATAAAAAATGTTTAAGATAGTGATGGATGAGAATAAATAGTTTAAAGTGGTCACTTATAAAATTTGGTGGACCGTATTTATACCTCAAAATGCTATTTTCCAGCAAGACCTATTGAATTAGGACTTAAACTATGTTTTAAAGTAGTGTTCTAATCCAATTAACACACCAAAAATTAATATAATCATAAATCCAAAATCATTATTGTCATTACTGTATTCAGATATGTAGCTCGCAATACTGTAACGCTGCCTAAGTGTCTAACCTAGTACAGCCTAAGTACTTGGTTAGCACTGCATTTTTCTGGTAGCGTCGTGTAATGAGTGTCGTGTAAGAAAGCGTTTTTTAAGTATTTAGACTGCGTATATTTTGTTTCTAGCGCCAGTTAGGTGCAATTTAAGAGGCGGTATGTGTACTAGCATGCTAGACAGTACTTGACAGTGCCTTCTAAATTTGATGACTGCATCTCCCAAATTTATAATGTCACACTAACAAATTTTTACCAATATTTTGGTGGAATGTCCTTGAGTTGATGTCGCTATTACCATCTTGAATCCTAATTACTTGTTCATTTGGACCAAACACTTGATCTAAGGTTTATTAATGTTACAATTTGAATCCTAATCACTGTATAATTTGGGTCAGACACTTCGTCATTGACGCCATTAAGGCATTAACCTTAAGCAGCTAAAGTGAATTGTATTAGGCTACTAGCGTAATTCTGGGTGGTTGCAAGGGTGTATCGGTCAATTTGCTAGCGCGGCGGGGGATAAGAACAGCAGACAAGAAAAGCACCATGAACGTACCCGTTTTCGAGGCAAAACAAAATAGGACTGGGCGGTAATATTTTACCTGTTTTTTCTCTACATATTTATTTTTTGACGATCAGTCGAAACTGGAGTATCCTTTCTTAGTACATTTAATAATTTTTAACGATTTTTAAAAAGAAAAAAATGTATAAATATGATCGGTTTTAAAGATCTTTAGTAAAAAATTGACGAATGGATGGTTTTAAATGGATGGAAAGTTAACGGGGGGTACTAAAATGGAATTACCAAAAATTTAGAGTACTGAGGTGGCACGAAAAACATTTAGGGTACTAAAAACGAAATCCGAAAATTTTAGGTACTAAAATGGAATTACCCTTTTTTTTATAATAGATACAATTTTCAAATATTTTTAGAAAGTAAATATTGTATCATTTTTTAATGCAATTGCTTTGGATAATTTTATTAAATACTCATGTTTTATTTATAAGAGATTATAAGATCATTAAAATGAAATTAATATTATTTATAAAAAAAACTTAAAGTAGTATTACATAATATTGTAATTAAATATCGTAATCAAATTAAATTAAATCAGAAGGATTTAGAAATCTACAAGATTTGAATACAGTTTTACTGGGCAAACAACTCTGGAAGGTAGCGACGGAGGAATGGAGCCTCGTAGCAAGGGTTCTAAAGTTCATGTATTTTCGAGATTCTTCAGCTCTGTAAGCAAAGAAAAGCCCCAATCCGAGTTTTATTTGACAAAGCTTACTCTCAGCATAAGGCTGGGTAAAGCAAGGCCTGTAGATGTATTGGACCAGGATCCTTAACCTCAGCCCTTCAGGATCCGTGGCTCATCGGGGTGTGAAAATGTGAGAGAAAATTGTTGTATATTTATTTGATTTTCATAGCTTACATTGGAGCTCTATTTATACATATAATGGCTAGCCTAATGTCAA
>JAYMTN010002034.1:0-11698 GCA_036897425.1 Erodium trifolium | reverse complement strand
TGCTGGTTGGGCTGGCTCCCTCACGAACTGTAAGTTGACCACGGGACCGTGGTCATCGTGACCACGAGGCCGTGGTCATCGTGACCACGAGGCCGTGGTCCTCCCCCCCCCTTTTTTTTTCACGGTCTTCACACAGAGAATAGGAGAAAAATACAAGCTCAAAGCTTGTAAGGTAATAAGAAGGGTTTCAGAAGGGGTGGACGGGGAGAAGGAGGAAGGAGAGCAGCCAAGAATCTTGAGGCAAAGGAAATGTGAGGTGGATACAGTTGATCTGAACCTAGAGCCTGGAAAGGATTTTTTACTCTAGGAGAGGAGGAGACGGATGTTTTGGCAAGGGTTGCTAAGCAACCCCGCCAGGAGAAATGATTCTGTTGGCATGGATTTGTCGGGGGCTTGGAAACCCCTGGAATCAACGGTTCCTAATAGAGCTAGTTGCTCAAAAGAAACCTGAGGCTATTTTTCTCTCTGAGACAAAATGTAGGAGGAAGTGGTTGATATGTTGAAAGGAAGTTTAGGGATGGAGGGTGCGTTTATTGTGGAAGGAACAGGTGGAAAAGGTGGTCTGACTTTTTTTATGGAAGTACAAGGAGAAGGGGACTCTATAGACTTATTCTCCAAATCACATTGATATGATCATCCAAAATTTGGATGGTCACCAGGTTAGAGTAACGGGCATCTATGGAGAGCCGAGAAAAGATAAGCGGTGGGAGACATGGGATTTAATTCGGTCCCTGGGGGGCGGATGAATCTACCATTGACGGTCTTGGGTGATTATAATAATACTCTCTCAGACGCAGACAAAAGGGGTGGTAGGCGTTACCCGAGGCACCTACTACAGGGGTTTCGAAGGGCGTTGAAGGATGGGGGGGGGGGGGGGGGGTTGCTGGATGTGGACATTGAGGGGTACCGATTCACGTGGGTGACATGGACCAAACAAAACAAAAATTCAGCTAGATAGAGCAGCCATCAAAAGAGCCCGGGAAAGGTTGTATCCGGACACTCGGCTATTAACTGGGGTTGTCTCCATCATACCATGCCCCTATTTTGGTCATGGGTGTTAGGGAGATCATGGAAAGGAGGCCAAAAGTATTTCGCTTTGAGGAATCATAGTGTAGAAATGCAGTCTGCGAGGAAATGGTCCGTGCGGGTTGGGGTGGAAATGACGGATTGCCTACTGGGGATAGACTAACCAAGGTGGCGGAGCATCTGGCTTAATGGGCAGCAGAGACACCTGATACGCTAAGTAAGCAGATATGGGATTGTAAGGGCGAGATGGACAGGCTTAAAGGCCGATGGGATAGATGGAGTGGTGAACGGGTCTGTGAGTTACGCAGAAAGCTTACAAGATTGTTGCTACATAAAGACGATCAATGGAGGCAAAGGGCGAAGCATCACTGGTATAAGGGTGGAGACCGTAATACCCGGTATTTCCATGCAAAATGCTCCAAGAGAAGAAGAAACCGAATTAGAAAACTGAAAGATAAAAATGGAGTTCTGAGGGAGTGGGGTTCGGGCCTTGAGGAGCTGATCCGAGAATACTTTGTGGAGCTCTTCACTCTAGAGCACTAGGACCAAGATTAGGTCAGTGATTTGATTCCAGTTTCTAGTACAAATGAGCATAATGATTTTATTTTAAAATTGATTGACAGAGAAGAAGTGAGGAAGGCAATGTTCAGCATGTTTCCATTAAAAGCTCCGGGGCCGGACATTTTAACCCCGGGTTTTATCAGCGCTTTTGGCCGGTTGTCGGGGAGCAGATTTTTCAGCTGGTCAGCGAATGCTTTGAGTCAGGGAAGCTCACGCAGGATATCAACGATACAAATATAGTACTAATACCAAAAAAACAAAGGCCGGACAGGATTATGGAGTCCAGGCCGATTGCTTTATGTAATGTAAGCTGCAAGGTGATTACAAAGGTGATGGTGCAAAGAATGAAAGGGTGCATGCAAGAGGTTATTTCTGAGTCTCAGAGTACTTTTCTACAGGGTCGCCTGATTACAGATAATATCATAATCTCTGGCGAAATTTTACATGCACAACGAAATAGGCGACAGGGTAGCCAAGGTCTAATGGCGATGAAGGTAGATATGAAAAAAGCCTACGATAGAGTGGATTGGGCTTTTCTTGAGAAGGTGCTCTAGCGGATGGGGTTCGGGGAGAGATGGTGAATCTAGTTATGGAGTGTGTTATGACACCAAAACTCTGGGTGTCCGCTGAAGGTAGGAGGATCGATCCGATCATCTCGGAGAGGGGAATTAGACAAAGGGACCCTTTGTCCCCCTATCTATTCATAACATGTGTTGAAGTACTGTCGAGATTAATTAATCATTATGAGACTCAGAAACTGATTCACGACCACAAGGTGGTGATAGCCGCCCCATCCATAACTCATCTCGTTTTTGTAGACGATAGCTTTTTGTTTGGAAGAGCGGCGGTGGAGGAAGCAGAAAAGTGGAAAGAGGTGCTTGGGAAATATGAGAAAGCATCTGGACAAAAAGTAAGCGTGCAGAAATCTTCCATATCGTTCAGTCCAAATACCTCTATGCAGACAAAGGCAAATGTGGTGGAAGTGTTGGGAATGGAGTTTTTTGAGGATGTGGGTACATATTTGGGGTTACCGGCAGTGGTTGGACGAAGTAAGTATCGAGCCTTCAAGTACATTAAAGAGAGAATTCAGAAGAGACTGAGCAATTGGGATGAGCTTCTTCTAAGTAAGGGGGGGAAATAAATTCTCTTGAAATCAGTGATCCAAGCTTTGCCTACCTACACAATGAGTGTCTACTTTCTACATCAAACACTCATTCGAGAGATTGAGATAGAGATGAACTAGTATTGGTGGGCGCATAATAAAAATTCAAGAGCAGGGATACGATGGAGAGCTTGGCCAATGCTATGCGAGCACAAGGGCTCCGGTGGCTTAAGTTTTAAGCACCTTAGTGACTTTAATGTGGCGCTATTGGGGAAACAAGGGTGGCGCCTGATGCAGAACCCGGAGAGCTTGGTAGCTCATATTTTGAAGGCAAAGTATTACACTTTATGTAACTTTTTGCAGGCCAGTTTCCCGGCGGGTGCAAGCCCAATTTGAAGGAGTATGAATGAGGCGCATGAATTACTACGAAAGGGAATGAGAAAGTGTATTGGCGATGAAGAGGATACCTGGTTGACAGACTCGTAGGTTGGCTCAACATCGGGAGTCATTGAAGAGGTGCCGAGGAGAATGGAAGCATGAATAGTGAATCGGGTCTTTAAATCGGGGGGGAAATCTTGGAACGCTAACTTGATCCGGGATTCTTTTTCAATTGAAGATGCTGAGGCTATTCTTAAGGTTCCCTTGTGCAGGTACTCTGCTAAGGATGAATGGTATTGGGGTAAGGCCCGTGATGGCCAGTATTCTGTACGGCAGGCATACAAAGACCTACAGGCAGATAGACAAAACGGAGGACAAGCGGTAGTGGACAATTTTTGGAGAGATTTATGGAGGTTGCAGGTTTCACTTGAAGAATCATTTTCTTTGGAGGAGAATGTCCGATCTCTTACCAGTAGCTACAAAGCTTATAGAGAAAATGGTGCCAATACAAGCAAATTTCCTACACTGTGAGGAAGCTGAAACCTGTGCACATGTGCTTTTTCATTATGCTAAAGCATTGGATGTGTAGAGTAGGGTGCCAAATTTAAGGATTGGGGACGAAGCTTCTGCAAAGGAGATCTTGAGATCCTGTTGGTCAGGTACTAGCAGGGAGGAAGCTGAATTGATTAAAGTCCTTTGTTGGGAATTATGGAAAGGTCGTAACTCGAAAGTTTGAAAAAATAAAGAATTTATCGGGAGAGGCAATTTTTAGGGCATCATCTTCCCTATTGGCTTCTTGGAGAGAAGCAAATACTATTGAACTGTCAGGTCATGAGAGGAGGTCGGAGGGTCGGTAAGGATGAGTTAAACCGGTTGGAGCAAAATTGAAGGTTAACGTCGAAGGGGCAACTGCTGGCCCGGTCGGCGGAAGTTGAGGAATGGTGTGCCGGAATGGAGAGGGGTTGGTGATGGGCTGGAAATGTGTTTTATTCCCGGGGGTGAGAGACCTGGAGTTGATTAAGGCCTTGACTGTCCGCGAAGCGCTGAACTGGATCCAAAGGGAAGGATGGATCGATGGGGGAATAGGAATCAGACTGTCAAAATGTGGTGATTGCCATAACAAGTTCGGAGATTATTTTAGCCCTGAGCGGAGGTATAATATATGATTGTAAAAGACTTCTCCAGGACCTCAAGTATTCGGAGGGAGGCAAATCAAGTAGTTCATGAGCGGTGAAAAATGCGAATGATTGGGTAAATTTAAGTTTGAACTATAATGTTGTGCTAGAAGTTTTAACTGGCTTGTTGAACTTTGATCGTTCGTAATAAAATACCCAGATTACTATAAAAAAAACATAGATGTAAATATCAATTAATTTTTTTTGGATACGTATCAATTAAACGCGATAAATTAGGGGTACATATTTGTAATTTAACCTATTATTTTTACTTGAAAGGAAACAATTAATCGTTTAACCGTTTTAGTTTTCCCTTCAAATTTTGTTATTGTTAATTGTTAATAAATTTGGACCGGATTCACTTACACCCTTATGTGTAGACGAGGCAGGTGTCCAATCGGACGGTCCAAATCTACCGTCGTATATCACCGTCAAAGACAAGATCGCATTCAGCTAAAGAGAACACACAGAGAAAAAGGAGAGAGAGAGAGAGATTTTGTGCTGTATGCGTGGTTGTGTGAGTTGTTTGATCGACAAGAAAAGCACTGCCGACCGAGAGAGACGTTGATGATGAAGAAACCGACCGGTCAATCTCAATTCAGCTGAGAAATGGGTGTCGGGACCTTCTCGAAGACATCGAGCAGCAGGAGCTGTGGACCGTTGAGCCGCCGCTGTCGCTTCGGATCCAAGTCTGCATCACCATCGCCATCGGTTCGACCTTCCCAATTACCGCGCTCCGCACGATCATGATCACCGGTTTTAAGCCCTTTCTCGGATCTCGGCAGCAGATCCACCTCTCCCACCGTCACCGCCGTAGTTGTCTTCTTTTCTGTCTTTTCAATGGACCCAGCCTCTCGCCCCGCCGTGGTTATCGACAACGGCACAGGGTATCCACTCTATCTCTTATAAAGGCACCATTTTTATTGAACATTGTTGTGCGTTCAGGGGATGCAGACAAGGTGTTCGACGAAATGCCCCAATTGGGTTTCTTACCCAATTAGTGTTTTTTTTTTGTCGCCCTGCAGCTGCTTACGAAATGCCCAATTTTGGGTCTTCATAGATTTTTGGTTTTATGCGTTTCAGGTATACTAAAATGGGGTTTGCTGGTAATGTAGAGCCATGTTTTATTGTTCCCACAGTTGTAGCAGTGAATGAGTCGTTTTTGAATAACCAATCTAGAAATAATACTAAGAGCAATTGGCTAGCACAGCACAGCGCAGGTGTTATGGCCGATCTCGATTTCTTTATAGGAGATGAGGCTGTAACTAGATCTCGATCTAGTAGTGCTTACAATCTTAGCTATCCGATACAGCAAGGTCAGATTGAGAATTGGGATGCAATGGAGCGGTTTTGGCAGCAATGCATCTTTAACTATTTGCGGTGTGATCCCGAGGATCATTACTTTCTTTTGACGGAGAGCCCGCTTACTCCTCCAGAGAGTCGTGAGTATACTGGTGAAATCATGTTTGAGACGTTTAATGTACCTGGTCTCTATATTGCTGTACAGCCTGTCCTTGCCCTTGCAGCTGGATACACCACTTCAAAGGTTGGTATTTGCTTTTCTAGAATTGCACATAGTTTTAGATTGTATGTGCGGTCCAGTTTCTAATCAGTCAGGCACTAAAATGAGTAATCACTTATGTACATTGTAATGTTATTTGTTAGTTAACTATGAGCTGCATTAGGAACTTTTTAAGACCCACTTCTTGTCGTTGAATTTGATATTTAGTATTTTGTAAGACGGTATAAAATAACACATTGGCTGAATAAAAGACAACTTAGTCATTGAGGTTTCTCATTTAAACACTGTAATTGTGACTACAACTTAGAAAGTATATTAATCACCTCTTAGGTTGTTATTAATTCAACATATTTATCCACTGAAAAATTAAAGAAAGAAATTAGAAAAGGTATCTTTGCAGTTCATTGCATTAACCTACACCTCTCCTATAGTGTGAAATGACAGGGGTTGTAATTGATGTTGGAGATGGGGCTACTCATGTTGTCCCAGTTGCAGATGGGTATGTTATAGGGAGCAGTATAAAGTCACTTCCAATTGCTGGGAAAGATGTTACTCTCTTCATCCAACAGCTCATGCGGGTATGTCATCTTTGAAGTTATGTGCTGACTTGATTTGTAATGTCATATGTTTGGGTTAGTGTAAACTCATTGACTTGTCTGATGTTCCAATCCTTACATTGCCCATTATCCCCATGTGATAAATTCATCATAAGAACGGTACCGGGTGATAAAGAAACCGTGTAAATGTTTATAACCGGGAATTGATATCAAACAGTGTAATTGTTTCTAAAAAGTTGTGATACAGAGGAACATTAATATAGACATTTTCCCTTAATTAATCTATGCCATATTTGCCTTGCATTGATATCTGAATTTGTGACCATTGATTAGCACCATTTTACTCCTATGATGCGCTTGGATTGCTAGATACTACATGTTTCATTGAATTGGAAACCTAACTTTTACCTACAATCGGCAATCCTACTTCATTTATTTTGATTAAAGATTCTAAAAGTTAGATTTACGTGATTATTTGTGTGTTTTATTGCTCTAAAAACATTTATACCAGTATATACAATGAATATTGTCGAATAACTTATGTATCCCCCCCTCTCCGTAGCTCTAGCTGGACTGTTTTTAATGTTGCTAGGGAGTTCTACTCGAAGCGTGATATTGATTTCCTCCAGCGTAAAGTCTGAAGAAGACGTTATCTGTATTCAAACATAAATTAGTATTATATTCTAGGAAACTCTCTGATTTGATAGTCCCTTATCCTTCTCCAGAAGGAATGGGGCTGCCATTGCAATGCCCTTGTAGGGTATGCCATGTACCTATCACCAACTCTTCATTTCCTTTATTTATTAGAAGAAGTTATCTATTGGAATATCAGATAATTGTTTGTGCTTTTGAATGGTTAAGAATTTCACTTGCAAAAGAGCAATAATAGCTGATTATGGTTGAATTTGTAGTAATAATAGATGTATTTAACCATTTTTTTCATGTAGGAAAGAGGAGAGAATGTACCACCTGAGGACTCCCTCGAAGTAGCTCGAAAGGCGAAGGAAACATATTGCTATACGTGCTCAGATATTGTGAAGGTAATACCCATTAACACATTACCTTCACTTGATGATTTCTTTTTTGTGTCAAATGTCATTCTAGTAATCATAGTAGTTAGTTAGCTTGAAATTTTATCTAGCAAGTTTAAAAACTCCCATGTATCCTTCAGAAGACAACTGAATATATATGAATCTGGAACTTTAGACCTTAACACTCAGTTCTCTAATGGTTATAGGAGTACAACAAGCATGACAAAGAACCGTCCAAGTATATTAAGCAATGGAAAGGAGTCAAACCAAAGACAGGAGCACCATACTCTTGTGATGTTGGCTACGAACGGTTTCTTGGCCCCGAGGTTTGCTTTATACCTTTCTTGTGCAACTTCTTTATCTGAGGATCCTCAATTAGTCTGTTGAATGACATGTTTGGCATTTCCTTAGATATCAATCACTTCATACTTGTAGAACTGATCTATCTAACAGTTCTGATGGTAAACTATGACTTGTGTGCAGGTTTTCTTTAGTCCTGAGATCTACAGCAATGACTTCACCACCCCTTTGCCAGTCGTTATAGACAAGTGTATCCAGTCTGCACCAATTGACACGAGAAGGGCTCTGTATAAGGTGAAACAAACAGTTCAAATTTTCTGATGAGATATATCCATCTATGCGAACAATGAGAAATGGGTTAATTGCTCATAACTACCTTTATGAATTTCCCACAAACACATGACCACATAGTAATTTTTTCAGACTCACGAGTGCCCTCATGAATTCCCTTGTGTCATCATCGTACAAAATAGACGGAAACCATTAAAAAATTGATTTTTTTTTGTGCCAGGTGCTGTATGTGAGTTTAGAATTTTATAGCATCCCAAAACTACTCATTCCCATCCTTTAATCTTCTGATTTCAATATGATTCCGTTGAGGAGTTTGAGAACGGAATCAAACTGAAATTGGAAGTTACTATGGTGTTACGTGTTTCTTGGGAATTCATAGAGGTTGTTATGTGCAATTTTATTCCACTGTCACAACCGCCAATTTACATGCAATTTTTCATTGTTATGAAATCATGTGATGATAATTTTGTTGGCGGTTCAAAATGAGGGCAGCATTGAACCCAGTTCATATCATCCTTCTCTGCATTTAGTTTCTTTATTACGGAATATCATCCTAAATTATGATATAACTCATTCACTTATGTATGTCCCAGAACATAGTTTTGTCTGGAGGATCAACCATGTTCAAGGACTTCCACAGAAGGTTACAGCGGGATCTGAAAAAAATCGTGGACGGCCGGGTTCTAGCATCTGAAGCACGACTTGGGGGGGACATAAAAGTAATCATTGTTCATATTATTTCTTCTTTGTATCACTTTTACGGCCTCTGGTTATTCCATGATTGCTTGATATCTCTTTCTTTTCCCTTCTTCTAGTCAAAACCAGTGGAAGTTAATGTAGTAAGCCATCCCATTCAGAGATATGCAGTTTGGTTTGGAGGCTCAGTGCTTGCTTCAACGCCTGAATTTTACGAGGTATTACTTTCTGCCTGAAACTATAATGATGTTTTGATGGGTTTCATTTGTCATAATTACCTTCAAACTTAAAATTTGATTTCCCCCATGTCTTAGAGTTCTCCGCTCATACATGTCAGGTATTGATGTAAAAGATTGTTTTTGGAGTGTGTATGAGGAATAATAGGAGTTTTTTTCTCTCTGGTATACCTTCAGTTTGCATTATGCTTAGGAGTAATTAGTTACAGTTCACTACCATTTACTTGAAGCGATTTTCAATTCACCACCTTAAATTGTATCAATTTACCCCGATCAACTTTGTTTTTGTTTCATTTAACCCTAATTTGAGGTTTAATGACGAAAATGCCCTATATTTTAAAAAGTAAATATTAGAAAAATGAAAATTTTAAATTAAGACTGGTATTCTTCCTTCATAAATAATTAATTTTGTTTCCATGCATAAGGGGAATTTTCATCATTAAACCTCAAATTAGAATAAATTGAAACTAAACAAAGTTCATCGAGTTGAATTAATAAGAATTAAAGTAAATGGTAGTGAATTGGAAATGTCTCGAAGGGCAGGGCAGTGAACTGTAATTACTCCCTATGAATAATGTTGTGGGTATTATATAAAATGGTATGAAAAAATTGGCTAGCTTAAATCATTGACCATGCAAAACAGACTGCCTTAGAATCCTAGACAAGACTTTCAGGGATTCTTTTTATCACCAGTAGGGGGACCCACTAGGATTCGAACATTGACATCCTACTATGGCAATGCTCGTCTGGACCAACCAAGCTACCGTATTGGGTTTTCGGGGTTGGTTTTGCTGCTGTTCTTAGGGTTTTTATCTGGCATGCTACTAAATTCAGAATCAGAAGTGAAACTCTATTGTTGTCCTCGCAGGCTTGCCATACAAAAGCAGAGTATGAGGAATACGGAGCCAGCATATGCCGCACAAATCCTGTTTTCAAGGGTATGTTTTAGTACCAAACAATCATTTCAACTTGACCATGGCGCCTGATGATGTGTGATGTGGATAGTTGTGTATTCATGAGTGAGGAGTGATGCAAAATTTGACGTTTGGTCTTGTTTGTAAGAAATTGAGTCTCTTGTATCCATTCTTTCATTATCGGTTATATGTGCTTTTGGGTCTTAGCAGTTGGTTAGATGCTGCATATTTCAAGGTTGGGATCCGATAAAAGTTGTTTTTAGGTATATTAACTGAGCTCAAGTGCAAAGGTAGAGTTCGGCTTGGTTGAATTATCGATATGTTTTTCAATTTTCTATGGAGTTGGTAAATTAACAAAGCCAGTTTTTGATGTTCTTGTTTCAAATGTCTTGCATCTTGTAATTTGCTCCCCTTTCTGATTTGAGTGATTGTGAGCTTGAATGTCTTTTAAGATTTTGAAATGAATTCAAATATGTCCGCAAAAAAATATTTTGAATGACTTCCAAAATCTATACATACTCGGTTGACTAATCGTACATCCAGGAAAATTGATACATATATAATTGAATTTAGGGGCAATTTCATTTCACCACCCTAAAAGTTTCGGATTCTATTTTTACCATCTTAATTTTTTTTTCTCGTCTTACTACCTTGGAGTTTTG
Source organism: Erodium trifolium (assembly GCA_036897425.1). NCBI lineage: Eukaryota > Viridiplantae > Streptophyta > Magnoliopsida > Geraniales > Geraniaceae > Erodium > Erodium trifolium. The sequence goes on along the minus strand of JAYMTN010002034.1, from coordinate 1,247 downwards.
TTTCTCGAGATGAAAGGAAGAACAGGTAATCTACCTTTTCAGAGCTATCGCCCGATAAGAAAAAATACATTTGTAATAGGCCTTTTTCCTAGCAAAAAATATAGTGAAGTTGCATTTCTTATTCTTTCTCCGGACTCCGCTTCTAATAAGGGTGCTCACTTCTCAAAATATCTCATATTTCATTTTAGTACCATCGTTAAATTTCCGCACATTTTAGGAGGGAAAATCGTAATGTGCCTGACACATGACTCAAATAGATCTGAAAAATGTCGAAATTGCTCCTCAAATCATTCTCCAATTCTTCCAACTTAGTCTATTGAATTAAACATAAACTGTTAGGAGGCATAATTTGGGAATGATTTGAGGAGCAATTTCGACATTTTTCAGAACTATTTGGGTCATGTGTTGGGCACATGAAGATTTTCCGTTTAAAATGAACGGAAAGTTAATCATGAGTACTAAATTGAAACAAACAAAATTCCAAGATAGTGAGACGAGAAATTTTACTTTTAGGATAGTGAAAATGAAATCCGGAATTTTTACGGTAATAACATGAAATTACCCCTTAAATTTATAAACTTATTCAACTCAACTTACTAAAAACCAAAATCCACTTTCAATGAAACTAGGGGTGGCTATAATACATCTATATATTGATACATATTCAACTGAATTTATAAAATTGATCCTTTAATAACTTAACTTCATAAAAACAAAATTCACTTTCAATTGAACCTAGGGTGATCGTTATCGATTTCGACGGTGATTGAATTGAAGTATACCGGTACCGACTCCAGCGAATAAATGTTCCATTTGGTGGATGATATAGTAGAGAGAACACGACCAGTTAACCAGTAAAACTGCCACCTACTCGTCGTTGATCTACAACCCCACTCTCCGACGTCGTTAATTTTCAACCTCTTTGTACTTGTCAACGTCTGCACTTACAGGTTACAACCTCTCTCCGTGTAAATTACTGTCTGGAGGTAGAAGATGAAGGGTTAAGGTCCAAAAGTATTCAGGTTGGACTGGACGAATAGCTACTCCAACCTATTTATATAATAAATTCACCACTCCACTAGATAAGATAACCTTATTTAAGAAAATCTAATTGAAAACTCTATCTCAAACATAAAAGCATCCACAGCCCATGCACCAAATTTTAATAAATCTGATTCTTCTTCAAGACTTAAAATCTGATATTTTTTAATATGAGGATTATAAACCTATTTTTCTTTTAAATAAAA
>JAYMTN010002033.1:0-11699 GCA_036897425.1 Erodium trifolium | reverse complement strand
TGTTCTTCAGCTCTATTGACTGAATTTTTATTCATTAAAGATAAAATCGTAAATTCATAAAAAAGAAGGCTAGTTCCTCAAATATCTCCAACTCGAACGTGTGTTAACAAAAAGAGTGTTATTTTTAAAGTTGTTTTTATAAATTACCACTTTTTTCTAACATGGAACAAATACATTAATAAAAGTAAACGTCTAAAGGCACATTCACAAAACAAGTCATTTAGGAAAGACAAAATCCAACTGAAATAATTGTAAAAACACAACTGATAAATCCAAACATCATAAAACAAAACAAGAAAACTAAAAACATGTCCATTGACCAAAATAGACCAAGAATGTGGATATGGGGATACTGCGATAGTTGCCGCAACCGATACAAATGTCAACGACGGTGAGCTAGAATAAAGTTTACCCATTTTTCTGGAAAGATGTTAAACTATTCGAGGGAGGGCTCCAGCCTCCAAGAGGATAACGTGTTAGCGGTCAAGACCACCGAAGCAACTGTTGATGGCGAAAGTGAAAGCTTGGGTAGCCTGTAACCAGTGAGTGAAATAACTCTATTAGACTATTCATTCTCTCGAAAAACCAATTAACGTCGCCCCCCTTCTGATGATAATGAAGACCTTTATAAACATAAAAAAAAAATGTTGGCTCTCAATATGGTAGGAAAATGTTGCACCGGTACTTGGTAGAACGATGTCACCTTATGGTCGATGAGGGAGGAACACCTGCCAACCCCTCATCGACCCCCCGTTTTTTTATTAAAAAAAGTGAAGGTGCTTGCCACCCCTCACCAATATTCCCAATACCACATCGAACTCAATAAAAGCCTCTGAATCCGTGATGTCATCAGCACCACACACAACTCTAACCACCATGTACAAAGAAATTTCAATTGTGGATTAATTGTAGCAAAATTCAGGTAAGTAGAGATCTATTGCCAATATATACCACTTTTTTTTTTTTCTGTCGCACGGCATGAGCATTGGAATTTCTCTCCGGCGAGCTACTCTGTCCTAATCCGCCGCCGAGCAGGATAGAGAAGTCGTCGGTGGCAGCACCTAATCCGCCGCCGTCGAGCTACTCTGAACTCTATTACTACATGGGCCCAGAATTAACTTTAGATGAGATCTATATCGAGTTAAAGTGCTTACTAGTGTGCAATATATACTGGACTTGAATACCTGAGATCTGAGAAAATTATAGGTAACCAAAAGGCCCATTTTGAAGCCCAAACAGAGCCCGTTAACGAAGTTCAATTGAAGGTCACCATTCTCTCAAATACAGAATACAATGCAGATGAGGGTTTAGGGTTTTTATTTTCACTACCACCTCCTCCAAAACTTGAAAGCCTCAACCTTTAAGCCGCATCAATGGCGAAGAAGAGAAAGCACAGTGAGACCGAGGTCGCGGCACCTCCGAAGAAAGATGACACCGCTCCCGAGAGACCCAAGAGAACGCTTTTGGGCTTCAAGGACAAGCCTGAGGAGAAGGAAGAAACTCGTTCTCCAATTTTCAGGAACAAGGAGAAGGTCTTGGTCACATGCTCTCGCCGCATCAATTACAGGTATGTGGATCAGTATTTATTGTATCAATACTGTGTTCCTCACAAATGGGTGTTTTTGGTTCGATTCTGATTTTGGGTTGAGCCGATTGTTTCTGTTTTGTAGGTATCGTCACTTGATGCTAAATGTGGTGTCCCTTCTTCCTCACTGCAAGAAGGACAACAAGGTTGAGTCCAAGCAGAGTAAAGGGTCTACCTTGAATGAGCTTGTTGAGCTCAAGAGCTGCTCCTCCTGTCTCTTCTTTGAGGTTGGTTCTCAAATGGGTTTAGTCACTTACTGTGAAATTTGCTATGCCAAGGTTGAATTTGTGAGTTAGTATTGACTAAGATAGAATGATCCATAGTGTGTTTAAGTTTGACATATTTCCTCAGTTTTTGTTAAATTATATATTCACTGTAACTTATAGCTTATGGAGGGTCAAAACTAGTTGATTGGTGTTCATCAGTCATCAGCTAGCATATTAGCTATAAGATATTTACTTAGCAACAATGATTGATTAACTGGAGTTTAGAGAAGAAATGGAATGTATAAACTGTGTTCTTTTTTTTTTCAGGTATTGATTATGTTTTTATTTTTCTCTATATCTTCAGTGCAGAAAGCAGAAGGATCTATATCTATGGATGGCCAAGTCCCCCAACGGGCCTTCTGTGAAATTTTTAGTGGATGCTGGTATTTTTTTATTGCTTATTTTCTGATGGTTGGATGTTTGGTAGATTTAAAGTATTACGGATGATTTTGTTTCAGTTTAGTTCATTGTTTACTGATTTTATGATCTAGTAATAAAAGTGAGGAGAAACATGGCCTGCTGAACGAGCTTTATCTTGTTATTTCAGTGCACACAATGGAGGAGTTGAAACTTACTGGAAACCATTTATCTGGGTCACGTCCTCTTCTAACTTTTTCTTCCAACTTTGATAAATCTGCCCACTGGAAGCTTCTGAAGGAGATGCTCATGCAGGTATCTATAACCCCTTCCATCTTCTGAAACAATACTTGAATTCTTTTTGCAGTGTAGAATTATGGTATCATTAAGTATATCTCTTAGTTTCACTTCTTGCATGTGTTGGTATGATTTTTTATTCTTGCAAATCATGCATCTAAAATTTGTTTATATAAATGCACTATGGACTTAACTCTCGACCATTTCAGTTGCATTAATTTTTTTTTATCCGGTCTATTCTTCCCAACATTAATGTGATGATATTTTTTCTCACCTCTTTTTCTTGGGTCAGGTATTTGGAGTCCCAAAGGAACACCGAAAATCCAAACCATACCATGATCATGTCTTTGTTTTCTCCATTGTTGATGACCATATATGGTTCAGAAATTATCAGGTAATTTGCACTTCTGCTACTTGATCTTGACAGATTTTTGTAGTGTGATTTAATTGTATGATAGATGTGGAGGCAGTACCATGAATTTAACTCCCCACAACAACCGAATATGCAAGATTAGGTATTATGGCGCTTTAGATTGACAGAACAACGATTTTAGGCACCAGATTGCAGAAATAAATGCTTGTGACTATCATCTTTCTGACTGTTTGGTACTCAAAGTTCAAGTTAAATCCTTGGTTAAATAATATACTTATTGATTAAGTTCTTGATAGTTGCATCACATAATGTTCTTAATTATCTGATACTAATGTGTATAGCTTTTAATACAACTAATAGTAAAGAGAGACTATGTTTCAGTACAACTAGTTCAAGCTTTTGGTAATTTGCGACCCTGAAGAGACAAACTCTTGCAACATGTACCCCTGAACTTTCATATTTTTGCACTGTTTATCACAGTTAAAACCAACAAAAAGACTTATTTACCCCCTCATTCTTTTGATAAGTTCAGGGTCACAAAATTACATACTTTGAGTGGCAATTTATGCAAACATTCCTTTTTAATACAAGGTACTAAGTTGTGTTTTTAAAAATGTTGGAGGCCACATGCATGGCACCTGACCCATTTTGGATGAAATCCGTTACCTTTCACTAACGGTGCAAAAAAAATGAAACTTTGGGGCTATAAGTTGCTAGAGTTTTTATCCGGAGAACACAAGTTGCCAAAATGTCAAACATTACTGCCATTTTCCGTATTTTCCCTATAATTACCCCTGAACCATATCGTGTTAATAATTTTGCATTGTGGCTATAATTCACACAATCCAAGAGCTGTTCATAATTCTAATTGCTTCTCTTGGCACAGATATCAGTGCCCCATAATGAATCCGACAAATTGCCCCGAGGAGGCCTAGACAAAATGACCCTGGTAGAGGTATGCATTGCCTTGGTTATCTATTAAACATGTCCTCTTATTGCAACAGAGATTTGAGTTTTGTTTTAACTCATTACTAGGTCGGTCCAAGGTTTTGTTTGAATCCAATTAAGATATTTAGTGGCAGCTTTGGAGGCCCAACTCTATATGAGAATCCGATGTACGTATCACCAAATCAGGTGAGACACAAATCTAACTCAGCTAAGTTGTTTCATAAGTTTAAGGTGCTTTAAGTCAAGTTCCAATCTTTATAGTGAGAAGCGCATCTAACTCAGCCATGTTGTTCCTTAAGTGAGTTTAAGGTGCCTTTATATTCCAATCTTTATATTTTTGTTCGCCTTTTGTAGATCCGAGCATTGCAGAAGAGGAAGAAAGCTGGCAAGTATGCAAAGAAAGTCAAGGCAAAGACAAGGAGAAAGCAGCACGAGTTATCAAACCCAATGGAGCCCGATGAGTTTGCAGATATGTGGAGAGAGTGATTGCTCCCGTGATCTCTTCTTTTTTGGTATGAACTCGGAAAAGAAAGCTCTTTACAACCTCTCAGTCCTGAAATGGCATTTCATAGCTTTGTACCCGTTTCTGTGTTACAATTTTGTACCTTGTGGATTGGATCATATCTTAATATCGAATCATAACAATGTTGTTCCTTGTATCGGTTCAATTCCATCAATAGTTCTCCTTAATCTGATTGATTGTAATATGATATAGGTATTCACTTTTTCCAATTTGAAACCCTAATTTTTGCATAATTGCATAAATGTACCATAAACTCATTTTGTTGTACTTTGTGTAAACTTGTTTTGCATAATTGCATAAATCCAATTTTTTTTTTTTTTACTTTTCTTCTTCCCCTTTAGACATAATTTTTTTTTATCTGAGTTGAAAAACTGATTTTTTTTTACTTAAGTTTTTTTAGAAAGAAAGTTGTCATTTCAAAATAAATTTACATAAAGTACAACAAAAAGTTCTGAACATGTTTATGCAGTTTCTAAAGCTTGCCAAGTGTGAATCTCAGATGCATTTTTGCAATGATCCCATAATTTTCTCCTTAATCTGAGATAAAGTTCTGCTTTTTTATTCATACAATGGAACCACACTAGTAACTTATTTACACTAGCACAGAAATCATTCACTTGTTTTCAGATTAGAGATCTGTGTTATTGGTATAGTGTTGGGACACACCAAACCATGATTCAGAACATCAATACTACAACCTCGGATCAACCTCGGATCTGCCTCGGATCATTGTACTAACTAGGTGGTAGTGTTGGATTCCCAGTCCATGGTCCAATTGGTTTCACTGCCCCTACGAGGAATGCTGTTAATTCTTGTGTATTTGTCAACCTTGAAGTTAGCTCCACACATGACCCCTTCACTGTCCACTCTCGGCATCGCCTTCACCTTGTTCATCGGATGCTCAAAGCTCATCAACCCTCCTTCACTGTGGAACATACACCCTTTCGGAAACGGAGCATAGGATTTCGCACATCCCTCTTTAATGACCTCAATTTCGTCGGATATTACCACCGAGCCATCGCCAGCAATCCCCCAGTACAGCTTCACTTCCCCGTCCGACCCCTGAAACCACCACCATCTTCACAATTAGCATCAATTTCACCAGACTCCACTCTTCATTTAGTTATAGCTTATAAGGGATAATTGTAAAAACTTGCTATAAACTTTTTTTTATTGTCCGTAAATTCGTTATCCTTAATCAAAATTGGTCATGTGAGTATGTGATAAGTAAAGTGACCTCAATTTTTTTAAATGACAGTTCTAGCCTTATGTGTTTTTTTTTACAATTTGTATCATTGTGTATACATGTCTTGCTGTTTGCTACCCTTATGTATACATTTTTGTATGTGTGCTTTTGATTTTCTGTAAAAATAAATTAATCTCAATAATGAATTTTTAGATGAAAATTAGTTACAAAAATGTCATCTCCAAAAAATTAGTCATGTAAAACACGCATAATTCATCGCAAGTTTTTACGATTATCCTTAGTTGTAATCTTCTTACCAGAGCAGTGAAGACAGATCCGGCCTTGCTGTCATAGACCACGAAAGCGAAGCTCCCCTCGAGATCCTTGACAACCTGATCCGCCGGGTAAGGACCTCGGTCCCTGAGGGTCTTGTAAGCTTCGATCACAAACATGGCCTCGTTGGCTCCCTTTGTAAGACCGTATTGTTTGTTGAGACTGCACAGGTTGTTCAAGCTCCCCAAGAACATGCAGTATATATCTTCGAACCCACAGAACAACCTGCGATTTCAACACCAACCCATCGACCTAAATCACCTCTAATCCAATACCCATGTCACATAAAGCTTAACCAATCCAAAAGATGTAACCTTTTTTTATCAAATGATCAATTCAACTAAAAATTCAAGCTGATGATCCAATTTTAATTTTGTATTAGGGATCGAACTTGTGTCGGTGAAGAAAATTAAAAGTTGAAGTTAAAAATTAAAGGTCTAATTATAATTTTATATTCTAACACGAAAATCAGGTGTCCTGGTACCTCTGTTGGGGAGAGACAGGACGGTCTGGTTTCACATAAGCGAGCACAGCAGCGTCGCCGAAGGTCATGGAGAAGGCGTTGTTTTGATGGTGGGACAGGAAGTCCTGAAGAGTCTCCTCCGGCAGCTTCGGCCGCCGAGCTCCGCTCTGGGACGCCGGGCTGTTCAGCTCCTCCGGCGGGTGAGCGAACGTCTTGTGAAATATAGCCAACATTATTTGTTTCTCTTAGCTTATTTTCTCGAGAAAATGTAGAGATGGAATGGACTGGCGTGGTGGGTTTGTTTGTGAGTTTATTTTTAATAATGTATCGTTGAAGTGACACGAGGACGAGGATTCGAATCATGTTTGTGTCGTGTCGTTGAGGCTGTGGGTCTTACTGAGATGGATAAGGTTTCTCTTACTACGAGGTGTTCTTATCTTCTCGTGTCTCTTTGTGTGTTTTTGTTTTCTCGGGAAAATTTGGCAATCGTTGTCTGAGTCTGTCCATGGTTCTTGTGGCGTTTCTGTGGGTTGTGCTGGTATTGAAAACAAAGTCTCTTTGTACCTTGTCTAAACCAAAACCAGATTTTCAGAGTATGTATGGAAAATTGACACATGTGGCCGTGGACCAATGCCGTTAACCTCAATTACTAAGACGTTTAGAGTGGTATTCGATTTTTCACGATTAAAATGTCAATCTTTTCAGTTTGTGTGTTGTCGATGTGAGTTCAATTAATACTTCAATACTACTGTAATTTTTTGTTTCAAACATGTCACTTATATTGTGTTGGATTTCATAACTAAAATAAACTTTATTAGTTGGGTGTGTATAATACCCTTTATAAATTGCTTATTATTTTTTATATTTAGTTGATATGAGTTCGGTTAATACTTCGATATTAAATTTTATAACACGTGTGTTTAAACTTTAAAAACATATCATTAAATGTTAAAAATGATAAGAGGAAGTTCGACCAAAAACTAAACTTCAATTAAAAATTAGAAATCACACATTTAAGCTCCGTAGTGAACAAATCTAGAGGAGAGAAGGGGACAAAATAGCGAAATGACCTGGATTGACCTCGGTGACGAAGTTAAAATTTTCAGTTAAGGGGTCACCAAACTCTTTTAACGATAATACGTGACGTTTAAAATATTTGAGGAGGCTCAATTTCGAAATTAAAAGTAAATATTTTTAAAAAAATTCAAAAAAAATATTGACGGGGCACGCCCTCCCGCCACCCCTGGTTGACCTTTTAGTTTTAGATCTTTCTTACACTCCTAACATCAGAGGTTCAAAGGTTTGTTATGAGTTAAATTAAGATTTCCTTGCCTAAATAAATTATTATAATTAAGTATCATCGAAAATATTCAGATAACATTATCGAGTTTGGCTGATGATGGTCCATACAAGATGACCATCCATAAGATATGCAAATTAGACATTCTGATGCCAAATTCAACTTTCCAGTATTAGTAAATAACAAAAAAACTCTGACACAGTCCAACAAAACGGATACATATTTTTTGCTTAATTTATAAATTTAAATGAATTTCATTTTTTCATTTATTACATTAATTGTGCAAGATGTAATACTTGATGTAAAGAAAGATATTTAGTTGTAATCGTGCCAAATCTTATTTATATATGCAAATAAATTATCGCATCATTTATAATGATTTTAATGTTTTTAATATTTCTTAATTTCTAAACCTCCTTGTACATTCAGCTTCTGACTGTGCAATGTAATCTGTGTGCGCTCTGTATTTTCTCGTATATGGTGTCGTTTCAAACTTTTCCTTCCTTTCCTTATGTAGATAATGGTATTTTATTGTTATTTACTTTTTTTTTGTATGTCAATCCAATCAACGACAAAATCATAAAAGGAAATAAAAAAAAATGACTTTTATCACAAGAAAAGAATCTCAATCATCAAAGTGCTCACTTTTTGCAGAACCTGTTTGTTGATAACTTCAATGTCTCTTCTTCAATCATTGTGACGCACCACCTTGCCACTAAGACCTTTCTGGAAGGCCCTCAGAGGTTAAGAGTCCATATGGTATTGGGTTTACTCAGGCCCATAATTGAATCCTCTAGAAGGCTTTAATTGACGAGAAGGCCCAAAAATGCACTACACTTCTGGGCCTGTAGGTCTTACGAGACTACCTCTCTTTCTTTGGGCCTTAGTTTAAATTAACACAGCTCTATCCACCGAAAATCCCAAGAGAAACGTGAAAAGTGAAGAGCAAAGCGGCATTGCATCACCTCCGACACACTTACAATCCGACAAAACACCGAAATGTCCGGTACAAAAAGATCACACGGCACGTGTCGATAAGCAGCCCCACTTTTACTGTTATGATCAGTGAAAATTCCACAAACACACACTTATCATTGAACCTATCTCTGATCTGTCACATGTGATATGTACGGACCATCAGAGACAGCTCACACCCTTACTAAAATCATGTGAACTGCCACATTCTACTTTTTCTTACTCCTAATTATAATATGTTCTGTTTTCGGACAAGTATGTCTTTCCGACAAGAACTGGCATTGGACAAACAAACGTTAAAAAACACGAAGAAAACAGTACATTTCACTCCGCGTTTAACTTTTTACCCAGTATCGTAAACACAAGGTTTTAATTCTTCTTCTTTTTTATTTTTCTTAATTGGATCAGTAAAAGTGGATAGTTTATGCAATGATAATAAAACAAACTAATGCATGCAACAGGGACCACAACTTTGTGAAAATAAAAGAATAATTAGTTGATAATCAATATTAAAAATAGTATATATTATACAAATTAGTTGTCGTTTTTGTCACTTTTCACATCATTTAAATATAAATGAACTTATTTTTTTTAGCATATTCCTACAAAATAAAGGTATTTAGATTTAAACAAATACTGTGTGGTCACTATCTCACACTAGCCACTTTCCTTGGATCGTTGATAGGTCATGGAGACCTTTCTTCTCCACCTCCGCATTTGTACTTTCAACGTAATTAATTAATTTGTTAAGAATAATTATGTGTATTTTATTTTTCATTTTTTATGTCTTATCCGCCAATCTAAAGCACGATTGTGCACAGATCTATTTATAAAATAATAACAAAAGACAGGATTGTCCTGCATGAACTTTGTGTTGCATGTTACCTTACGTGTTTAGAAATGAACTTTGTGATTATATATTTAATTAATACAAGAACAAATTGCCATCATTTATACTCGGCTTGTCATGTTCGTCATAAATCAAATAAGTTAAAAATAATAAATACAAAACTAAAATTTTAGTGTTAATACGTAACACATGACTTCATCCCCTGATAAACAAATGTATCATCCTATTATATGTTGAAAAGTGTCTAATATTTGGAGATATATTATTTTTTATGGTTATTATTCAACTATCAAAATATAACTCACTCACTCACATATCATATATAATTTTTTTGATACTGGTCAGGTATTAATTTAACTGTCAATCAAACAGGTCTTATTGTCTTAATATGAAAATACTTTTAAAAAGTCCTACTATTTATTCATGTAGAAGTAAAGTGCACTGGAAAAAATTCCATGGCATTGCACTTTATTGAAGTACTAAGATTCGAAACCCGAAAAAGGGAATTGTAAAGTTCTCTCGATATTTTTTTGGGTCGGTCTTAACTATTCTCTCCGATCTTCATGTTCATTTTTCTGGGCATCGTTCTGTCCGTCGTCATCATTATCGCAATAGACCCTTTGATCCTATCTGTTATCTCCACTACAGTTTTTGGGTCTAAGAGACTCAATCGCAGCAGTGATCATGACTCTCTCCTCAGTCGTCTCTAGCTCCTCACGGTCAAGTCGTCGCTCACCTTCACCGGCACTGTCCTGACCACCTACCTCTCCTCCACCACCACCACCACATCTCCTCCTCCTTCACGGGCACCGTCTTTACTCTGGATTCCCTCTCGAACTAGCCGGGAGATGGGATCCAAGGTGTTCCGTTCTCCTATCACCGCTCGTGATCAAGCATCGCCGTCGTCTCTGCCTCTTTCGCCGCCTTCACTGCGAGCTTATGGATCTGCTGAGGTCCCAAGGGAAGCCACCAGAGTTGCCGCTCCCCTGATCAACCCTCGCCGCCATCGACGTATCCACCTCCTTAGCCTCCACCGATGCCGCCTCCTCGATCTTTCTCCCAATTTTGGAGCGTCATGATCGTTTGGTTTTATTTTATTTTCTCTATTTTCTTCATTTTTGAAAGGTCTGATCATACGGAAGTTTGCGAAACACTCATGATTAGTGCGCAGAGATTCGGAGACTTTAGTCGGAAGGGATCCCTAAATCAACAACGGTCTCCCCTACTTACAGTCGAGATACAAATAAATTCGAAGTTTTGACTATTTACATTTATGTGATTAATGTTTTTTTATAAATACAGATCATATCTTTTTATTTCCTGAAGTGTCAGCCGATGTATTAATAAAAATAACAGCTTGAAGGCCCTGATCAAAAATAGATAAATCATAAAGTATAATTATAAAGCCTAAACAACGTGGGATGAAACAATAAAAAAATATGGTCACTGACATAAATTCTTCAATGATGTTGGGAGAGGGATGTTGCGATAGTGGCTTAGCCGGTATATCAACTACAAACGATGAGCTAGGACAGATCGAACCCATTTCCATAAAAAAGTGGCATCATGGCGGACTAAGTACTCCCCTAAGGATCCATCGTGCAGCATCCTCCCTCGAGTGACAATATATAGAGGTCCAAGAACACGAGAATGTTGGCTCTCAAGATAGTAAAGGAGTACCGTGTATGTGCTTTGTGGAACTTCGACCGCCCTACGACGGTGAGGCGGTGATACTTTCAAACCACTCATTGGTTGACTTTCACTCCAATGGACCCGACAAGCCCCTCTAAGTCAGTACCTAGAATTCGCATCGGATCAAAGATCATCTTAACACTAATGACATGCAGGTAAATCTGTCGCCTATCGAGAATCAGGTCCTTACAATACATGTTCACCCTGTAGCTATATGAACGACAGCTGCAAAACGATGTACCAGGCTATTACTTCTGCTATCTCCATACATTCCTTTTTCACAATAAACACCTTCACTCGGCCTCCGTCATATTCATCACCTCCGCCACAACCTCCTTCATGTCCCCTCTTCCGCCACCCGCACCGCGTAAGGTTCCCTTCACAACTTCGTTATTCAGGCTGGTAGCATCAACGTCCTTGGCGTGGCTGTCATCGCCAATCTCCACTAGAAACTCAACGGCCATTCCTTTGCCAATGCTTCAGAGGCCCTCAGATCTGATGAGGCCTTGATAGACGGAAAGGTCGTCGCTGATGGCCACATGAGTGATGAA